>WJSH01001189.1:82457-111660 GCA_009757365.2 Lepidium campestre | reverse complement strand
TGTAGATAGAAATATATATATATATATATATATATATATATATATATATATATATATATAAAGCATCACAATTTTGCAAAAAGAAAAACAAACAAAAATTTTTCTTAATCATACTATATAGTGTTGGAAAAAAAACATACTATATAGTAAAACAGAAAAAGTATTTGTTTTTAAATATATTAAAATTGATGAATATCAGAATATGCTAATCATAGAGGAGAGGAGTTTGAGATTCTAAGAAAAAGCGTTGATGAATCTCAGCCGTCAAATATTAAAGCTGTCGCAGTGGTAGTTGTAATTTTGAAATTTAACAAAAAAGAAAAACAATAAAAGAAAACAAAATCTAGTTGGCAGTTTTGTAGCCTTGTAATGGATTTTGGTGTTTGCTAGGGTGTCGGAGATACTTGCTGATGTCAACATTTTATGTCTTAAAACCTGTCCCATGTTTATTTATTTCTCTCTCACATGTGGACAAAATATCCATAAAATCGACTTTATATTTATTATTGTATTTATTATTATAAGAACAAAAAATATCAAATTGTAATATTTGTAAAAGATGTTTGGAATATCTATTTTGATTCATATATTTATAAATATATATTAAAGTAATAATTATTTATATACATATCACTATATACATAGTGTTGTATAGGTTTCCATTTGTGCAGATGAAGAAAAATTACATTAAACTAATTTTTTTTATTTTGTTTTAACTTTATAATGTTATTTGTTTTCATTTAGTTTAATTTTATAGTGAGTGACATTCATGTTTGTTGTTTTTATATTTATGTTAACAAAATAATTATTTTAAGTTTTTGAAATTTAAATTGACTTTGTATTTCTATCTATAAAATCAGAGTTAATTACGGATATTAAAAAATTTTCGAATATCCATTTCATGTCTATTTTTTTCGCTCTCATTGTTTTAAAATTCGTGTTATTTATTTCTCTAAAAGTATTACACAATTTTCACTTAAGGAATTAATGTCAACTAATTTTTTTAACTTTTTTTTACAGATAATTATAAAAGATGTTTGGAAAGAATACACAGGATGGCCACTAAACGATATGGAGAGACAATACAAGTTTATGGTAAAACATGTTGGTCTTTGGTCAGTCGCATTTCATGGTACTTCTCCCAAATGGATCCACAAAAGTTATCTTAGTGCTCTTGCTGCTTATTATGCCAAGTAAGTATTCGCAAACAATTCGTATGTTTTATTTTATTCTCTTTTATGGTCCTTTAGTTCAGTGAAAATATATTTATACAAGAATCAATTACTTAGAAACCACATATTTTTTTAAAGATTTGAAAATAGTATTTTTGAGAAGTATTTACGGATTTAAACATTTTAAAAAGTTACTGAAAATGATTTTACGAAAACAAAAATCAGAAGAGCATTAACACCTACTACACTTGAGTTCCCTTAATTAGGAAATTATGGTTTAATATTTTGTATAAAAGTGTCATTTTATCAGTTTAAGAAAACCAAAAAAAAAAGTGTGATATTTTGTCTACGGGTTGAGGACAGGTGGGTTAGTGATAATACAAATACTCTGACACTGGGGTTCGATCCCTTCTTGTTACAAGTGGAAGAAAAAAAAGATTTTAGGGAGTAGACTTTTGGGATATTGATCAGTTGACAAAAAACCCAAAAAAATTTAAATCCGTAAACACTTCTCAAAAATGCTATTTTCAAAAAAAAAATTGAAAAAAAATATCTATAAATCTATAAAAACTTCTTTATATAATGATGGTTTTTTGGGTTTACAGAGAAATTGAGACTGGATTAATGGAGTATAAACCAGATATCATTATTAGCGTACATCCTTTGATGCAACACATTCCACTGTGGGTAATGAAATGGCAAGGACTTCATAAGAAAGTCATTTTCGTGACCGTCATCACTGATTTAAACACTTGTCATCGTACATGGTAAGATTATGTTTAATATTTGTATAGTAATAATTTGTTTCGTGTAGTTACAAGCATAAAAATATTATATAATTTTATATAATAGTAAATTAGTTAGTCAAAACATATTTGAAGTGTTTGGTCTTATAATAAATAGCGGATTTAAATAATACCCATAGTTTTGTTTTGTAGCTTTTTTATATGTTAATAATATATTAGGTAATAGCTAAAGTTCTATTAAATTTGATTCTACTGGTCAAATTCGATTGAACTGAGATCCAATTAGTCATCAGCTTCCATGTATTGATGGTTAACAATATATTAGATGTATTATTTAAATTTAAAATATATATTACTATAAATAAAGACTTAATATCTTGAATGAACATCACAATATTTAATCTTTGGTAGTATTTTTTTCTAAGCATAATTTTATATTTATTATATATGAGTGTTTTTTCTTTATTTTAACAGCTGATAGGTTTATCGTAATTTCAAACTAGTAAAATTTCCTAAAATTATTCTAATCGACATGTTTTTTGTTTATAGTTTTTCTTGAAATTCTCCATATACGAGATGAAATTCAAATTAACTAACATAGCTTAATATGAAATACTTTTTTTAATTATGATGTAATAAATAGGTTCCATCATGGAGTCAGTAGATGTTATTGCCCTTCTAAAGAGGTTGCTAAGAGGGCATCAGTAGATGGTCTTAAGGACTCTCAGATTCGAGTATTTGGATTACCTGTCCGTCCATCTTTCCCTCGCACTATTATTGACAAGGTAAAAATTCTATCCAATTCATGAAATTTATCAAATTATACTATCAAACGTCAAAAAAAAGGGAAATGCTTTTGATCAAGTGAGTTAAATATATATTTGCAATCTTTTCCATCGGAGATGGACTCCACTTAATTGTGTAAGTCTCTCGTGATATTGTTTGAGTGTTAAAGGGGAGAATTTGGGTTATGAATTTGGTATTGTCAATCCAATTATTGACGAAAAGAATGTCACAAGAAGATCAACCATATATGATTATGTTTGATGCGTTTTATCAGGATGAACTAAGGAAAGAGCTTGAACTAGATTTAAATTTACCTGCGGTTCTATTAATGGGAGGTGGTGAAGGAATGGGTCCGGTACAGAAAACGGCTCAAGCCCTTGGAGATTCTTTATACAACTCTAAAGAAAGAAAGCCAACTGGACAACTGATTGTTATATGCGGCCGGAACAAAGTTCTTGCTTCTTCATTAGTATCCTATGAATGGAAAATTCCGATCAAGGTACATATTAAGATTCTTCATTGCTCTTTGCATTCTTGCGGCAAGTCCAGAACCCGTTTTTAACACGTGCAAACCAAACAATAGAACATGATTTTTTTGTCAATAATTGTATCGACAAACCTCGATCAATAACCCAAAATCAAAACCCTATTTATTATGCGTGGTGCACAAGTACATTGAGTCGAATTCCGGTTGAACATATTTCGATTTAGTCAATTAGTTTTTTTAACTTTGATATATATACAATTTCAAATTTTGTAAAATAGTACATATAAATTGAGGTTTACGTTTTTCGAAATCAAAATTTGCATATAAGTAAACCTATAATTTTTTTTAATCTCATGCAATATATATAAAATAAGCTTTTTTGAATAATGCATAAAAACAGTTTGAGACGGTCGTCGACAAGTCATTAATTAGCATTATACTTCTGATGTTTATAGGTTCGTGGCTTTGAGACACAAATGGAGAAATGGATGGGAGCTTGTGACTGCATCATCACAAAGGTAAATCATATCTTTGAAATTCTTTAACACATTTACAGTCCTAGTACTTGTTATATTACCACACACTCTTACACAAGTGTTTATGACTCCAAACAGGCCGGTCCAGGTACGATTGCAGAAGCATTGATTTGCGGCCTGCCAATTATCCTTAATGACTATATTCCTGGACAGGTACTTATATATATATATCGACCTTTTGTTTTGTCTTTGAGATTAATCACACACCATTAATCCACAAACTAACTTGTGTGAATGTAACTACTAAAGGAGAAAGGCAATGTACCATATGTTGTGGACAATGGGGCCGGAGTTTTCACCCGAAGTCCCAAGGAAACCGCTAGAATCGTGGCCGATTGGTTTAGTAGCAACAAAGAAGAATTGAAGCAAATGTCAGAGAATGCTCTTAAGCTGGCACAACCTGAGGCCGTGTTCGACATCGTTAAGGATATCAATCATCTATACCAGCAACAACAACAACGTATTCCAGTCGTCAATGATTTTTCATATTGACAATAACTCTTTATTATAGCCTAGAGGTCTCTCTTATTTCATGATTCTTATTATTGTACATTGTCTAGTGCTTTGTCATTCTTTGATCATTGTTTTGTAACATTTATATATCTATCCTTATTTCATGATTCTTCCTATTGTATATTGTCTACTGTTTTGTCATTGTTTGATAACTGTTTTGTGACATTTAAATCTCTTTGCTTAATTCATGATTCTAGTTATTGTATATTGTCTAGTGTTTTGTCATGTCAATGTTTTGCAACATTTCTGTATCAATTTTCGTCGAAATTTCAGTTTCCTATATGTTAAGAACTGTCTTCTTTATTCTTGTAGATGATAGTCTATATAATTTGAAGAAGAAATTTGATTTCCATGGATATCAAGTGGCTGACCAAGAGTTCGAACAATATGATCTTTTGGAAATTGAAAAGCTTCACTTGCAAAATAATAAGTAACACTCAATGCAATGGATGATACAATGTGTATTACAAAACAAGAACTGATTATAGCCGAACACATTTAAAACAATACACTTAATAATTTTGGGGGTTAGTTTTATGAGTTTGATCTAATTTGTACATTTTTAGCGGTTTGGGTAACTTCTATTTCATCAATACCTTGTATGACTAGCTTATGCGAACTGGTAATAGATCTTTGGCAGCTCTAGGTTACATTCAAATTTAAGTTCTGGTGGTATGTTGTGTAGCCTTTGTGTTTAGTCTAAATGTCCATTTTTTCTCAAATCTACTTATCCCAAGTGAGGACAAGAAGATCAGAAGTTGCAATTGAAAATACCAAAATGGAGAAACTGTTGTACAAGTGGTATTACACGAGACAGTTGTAGTGCAAGACTAACACACAAGAGTTTGTTGTAGAACAGATGCTGACACATGAGATATTTTAAGCTTTTGTATTAAAAATTCTATAAACAAAGTACAGTCTTGTTTATTCAGATTTACATACAACCACAACTTAGTTTATCATTGACCAATTCCTAACTACCCCAAAGCTCACACAACACTACACACTAGTAGCTGTTGCAAATCTCTCTCTTGTTCTCTCACCTAGAACAACAAAACACAACACTACTGATAACAAGATTTTCACTATCAAATGAATCCTAATGCACTATCATGGTCATTGTAGTACATTAGGTGTCAATCCAAATGAGTGTGTAACTAGCAATCAGAATGCGATGGACTACTCCAATTGAAGCCAATCAATAGTGGTTTAATTATATAGCAACCTAAAACAAGCAATTTAAACATGCAATGTCTAAAAGAAACAGCATGCAAAGCTAGACAATGGTAAAAACAGAACAACGGTAAAAACAGAGCAAGTGTAAAAATAGAGCACCAGTAGAAACAGAGCAATAGTAAATTAAGCAAAAACAAAGTATTAAGCAACGGGAAAGAAAGAGGGTTCGTGAGGAGCTGGGGATCATGGATCAGCGGATCACCTAACAAAACTCAACAGAGCGGATCTCTAGGCGTTAATTTCATAAGCTAATGAATCCACTCTCATGACAAACAAACTCAGAGAAGCTATCAACAGACCCTATCATCACATGCATTTAACAACCTATCTGGCATGAATCATCAACTTAATCTAGCCAATAAACAACTTAGACAACCAATCTCTTGAGCTAAGAGTGCAAATCTCTGTGATGATTCGATCAAACATTTTATCAAACACATGTTGGGTGCTAAAATGTCTAAGAACAGATTTCAATTGTTCAAAGAAAAATAAGCATTAACAACACCAAAACATAAGAGATCAAATAAAATATATCCTTAAGCAACCTAGAAGACCTAAGATCCACGCCAATCTAGCCCATCTCCTCTAAAACCCTATGTGAACTACTCAGACATCAATGGGGAAACAAGCACAACATGAATCGAAACACAAAACGTAATAATAAAACTCACAAGAAATGATGAACTGTAAAGAAAGACAACATCCAATTTCATTCAACAGTAGAAAGGATTACAAAGAGAATAACAGCTCAAAAGGTCTTTCACAGAAATGACAAAAAAACAAGATGTCCATTTTAGTGGCATCCAAGGAGTTATATACTCCTTTCCGTTAACCCTAAAACAAAGTCGAAATAAAAATTCACTACAACCCATTATGCTTTCAGTTATCTCGGCCCATACGTAGAGTGGCCCATCAAGCGGTTGTTCAAAATCAACTCGACCACTGACTCGAGCAGGAGTGGATGAGCTGCATCAGCGGGATCAACTCAACCTTCAACTTGAGCAGGACCATAATCAACTCGAGCAGGACCAGAATCAACTCTAGCCATCAAGTTACATCCAAATTGCATATTCGTTGCTCCTATCCAGCTCCAAAGTGTGTCTTCTTGTCAAGTCTGTTGGACCATTTCACCTTTGGTCCAGATGGATCTTCAAAACACCCAAATGCTCCTGAAAACAACTCAAAATGCGAAATGTATGCAATGCGAATGCAAACTATGCAACTGAACCCAAAAAGACTCTAATATGATGCAAACATTGTATGAATCAATGCAAAATGAATGGCAAATGACTCCTAAAACTAGCTAAAATGCATACATATCAACTCTCCCAAACTTAATCTTGGCTTGCCCTCAAGCAAATAAACAACAAACATAATGGAGAAGTGGTTGAACATGGAAATTCAAAGCCAAGACATGCTGATACAGAAGGTATACTCAATGTCCAAGTTGGAAATTCTGAGATGCAAGTTAAGCAAGCCTTACTTAAAAACTTTAGCCATGCCAATCGCAATTTAATCTAAGTTCAGCCTCAACCTACATATGCGTTCACATTAACCTTTCCTTTTAACATTCATTATCACAAAACCATGGATCAAGCTATGCATCTCCTAGAAACTTGTTTGGTAAAGGGCAAGACCTAAGAGATTAAAATGATCTCTTTTACTAACTGGTCAATCAATTCAGCACAAGGATCACTCAATGAATGGTAGTAAGCTTCAGCATAATGCTAAAGGTGAGAGCCAATAGATGCATACAAAAACAAGACTTCATCTACCCATGCATCCAAAATCGAACTCAAACCTATTCAATCTAATCCCATAAAATGATGTTAAATCTACCCTTTCAATACAAGGCTTTTCTTTTCAGCCACAACACTTTTAAGATCAACTTTCAAGCTTTTCCCATTGTCAATCTAAGGAGAGGGTTCTTAGTTAGTGACTTCTAGCGGTTTGGGTTTTATACAACATACAACTCTGGTTCTATTCTTTCTTATACCATAAGATTTTCTAAACATTTTTCTTTCTTTTCTTTCTTTTGCTTAGAACATTTTTCATATTTTCATTCCCTAAAACCTTTACTATAACACATATAACTTTCAGATATTTCTCCCCTTAGCCTCTTTCTTTCTTTCTTCCCTTTTCCAAGCATAACACATAAGCTTCCCACACCCAAAAATCAAAACCACCTGATTCTAACTGATTCAAAAATCGTGAACCAGCATCTACATGAAGTCATGTTCTTGTCGGTTCTCACCTAACACTTTATGCCAAGTTTATACAAAAAAATAGACCTCACATAACACACAACAAGTAATGGATGGTTCCAAAGAAGGCAAGGTTCAGGTGGGAGTCTGCTTGGATTAACAAAATAGATGCAAATGGTAAAGGAAATCCAAGCATTATGTTCAATCCACAAGTTCAAACTCGATGCATATTATTGATAATTGAGAGTCAAATTAAGGTTATCACTTGCTAAGGAATGACATTAGATTAAAGTATGGTTCAATAAAGTCATGAAGCGCAAACTAAACATTCCTAGTATGGTGCAATCTTAACTTTTAGAGCAGACTAGGTATGCATTAAAGAACTAACATCTTGGGCACAAAATGGATCAAATGAACCAACATGCTCAATAGGCTATAATCATCATAATCCCCTATGCATCCTAAATGAAGTGCATATATACTTAATCCTACAATGCTAATGCAACTACATGACAATCTGTTCTTGTAAAATATTTTTCAAAAAATATTCAAAATTTTATGGGTTTCTTATGCCTTAAATGATATGTTATACATGCAGACTCAATTACAAAAATTTGAAACTAAGAACACAGAAAACTTGGTTAGACACATCTAGAACCCTCCCTCAAACTTAAATTACACAGTCTCTTGTGTAACAAAAGCCAAAGGAGAATTCTAGACAAATAAAAACAATGATGAATGATGCAATGATATTTACAGTGAAGGGATAGAGTTGGTACCTTATGGAGAACCAAGTAGAATGCAATGGAAGCATCTACACTCTCTTTGACTTCATGACTTTCTCAACTCGACGTGTTAGGTCAAGTTGGGTTCTCTGGGTTCAGTATAAGCTCAACTCGATGGCCTGACTCGGGTAGGTGGTCGAGCTGGACGCATCTTGGCAAAAAATGAGCTCGGCCTGCTCAACTCGATGTGCTAGGTCGAGCTGTACATTCATCAGTGCAAATCCTTTGTTTCCTGCTCAATTCGTACTCACACTCCCTTTCTGCGACTTGTCAACCATAAAAACAAGAAAACAATAAAAACGTAAAGCAATATATACAAGGATACCATGAGACTTCTTCCCAAGTGAGCTTGTTTTAAGTCACTAAGCTTGACTTTTCAGGCCCATTAGACTTGGAGTGGTTCAGAGAGAGGAGTTGAGATCCCCTCTGAAGTGGTTCCAACAACCATGTAGAGCTTAACCTTCTGCCTATTCACTGGAAGATCATTTCTTTCCTTGTTAACCAAAGTGATGGCTCCACAAGGCATAACCTCTTTAATGCTGAAAGGTCATAACCATTCTGATTTAGGCTTTGTTGGGAAGAGAAACTGTTTGACCTTTGCAAATGGCTTGGGATGCTTGCTGCTCTTCACCCTGTATTCTATTGCTCCATCAACAATTCTATTGGGTTGCAACATTATATCATATCCAAGATCCAATTTTGGTAGCTTGCATAACTCCTTAGGATGTGGCTATGCAGTCTCATTGCAAGCAAACAGAGATTCAAGGCTTTTTGCGTCTACAACCTCTTCATATATTGGGGCTTTTCTGCAGTAATCACTAGCTTACCACTCTTGACCAATACAACATGCGGGAGCTTAAGAGGTTTAATGTCCTTACTGATCTATTCCCTCAATTGAGAAGCTTTGTCCTTCAATAGTTGGCCTCCTCTTTGCATCATTGATATCAAATTTCATTTTGAGTTCTTTCCCAAGGTTCAGCTCAATTGTGCCACTCCTCACATCAATTACTGCACCAGCGGAGGCTAAAAATGGTCTACCAAGGAGTAGTGGATCATTTGGTTCCTCATCCATATCAAACACCACAAAATCGGTGGGCACCTCTACATTACCAACCTTAATAGGCATATCCTCTAGCAAACTATATGGCAATCAAATGGACCTATCAACTAGAATCAAGGAGAGTTTGCAAGACTTGTAGTTATTGAACCCTAGCCTCTTAGCAACATAGAGTGACATTAGGCTGATTGAAGCTCCCATATCACAAAGATATTTGCTGAAAGTTAAATGACCCAATGAGCATGGTAGAGTGAATATCCCAGGGTCCTCTAGCTTTTCTTGCACCACTCTCCTCTGTGTGATGGCATTGCACTCATGAGTCTCTACTCCCATACCCGCCACTTCCTTGGTTCTCTCTTTAATTGCCTCTTTCAAAAACTTTTGATAAGGAGGTATAAGTGTAAATACATCCAATATAGGAATCTTCAACTCAATCTCCCTCATTTGCTTGTCAAAGAGGCCTTTATATTTCTCAGCCAAGTTCTTCTTGAACCGTCCATGAAAAGGCAGTGGAGGCTTGTATGGTGGGGGAACGAAGCGTGACTTTTTTTCCTTTGAGACAATATGTTTTGGTGTCGGAAAAGATTCAACTCGACCTTGGATATTGAGTTGGACATCAAGCTAAACATCAAAGGTAGTGTTTTGGCAATCCTCCCCATCTTGAACTTCACTGTCCCCAATGAGTTTGGTAGATAGCTTGTTTCCACACCTTAAAGTGATAGACTGGGCAGTGTATTCTTTGGGATTCTAAATGGCTTTTCATGGTAGTTGCCTAGTAGTCTTTATAGAAGAAGACGCTTGCTGACTCTCTAGATACTTCAGTCTAGCGTTCAAAGTCTTAAACTTGCAGTTGAGGTCATTATGAGATGCATATATCTTATTGTGGACCAAAGTAAACTTCTTTGTCAACTCTGTAGCAGTAGAGGTCTTACCCTTGAGAATCTGTTGAAACAAATCCACAACCTGTGGAGCTTGTTGAGTAGGCGGCTGAGTGTGTGCGTCATATCCAGGTGGTACGATTAGAGTTGGCTAAAAACTCTGGTGGTATTAATGCTTAGGCACATAGGTTTTGGTCTGAACCAGTTGGGATTGAGGTGGGTAGACTTGGTTTTGGGGGTTAGCAATATTGGTATTTATGTAGGAGAGGTTCGGGTTCTATTTGTAGATGTTGTACTGCCAATAACCTCCTCCCTGATTCTGCACAAAGCTAACCTCTTCGACCTGATCATCCTCCTCTGCATTAGCATGTTCTTCGTCACACACAAAGTGTACTTGTTTCTGATGTACCAAGAGCAGCTTGTCCAGTTTCTCATTATGAGCCTTGATCTCCTTTATGCTCACCGAATCTGAATCAGCCACACCTCTTAAATTTCTGTCAAAGTCCTCGCTGTATTGTCCATCAGCTTGTGCAAGGTTCTCCACTAATTCCCAGCCCTCATCAACATCCTTATTCAAGAAATTACCATTGCTAGTTGTATCTAGTAGCATGCGGATCTTTGGTATGACACCGTGGTAGAGTGTGCTAAGCAATGATTTAGTGCTGAAGCCATGATGGAGACACTGAGATTGGTATGTTTTGAACCGCTGCCAAGCTTCAGAGAACGATTCATAATGCTTTTGCACAAAGCTAGAAATCTCATTACGGAGCTTGGCAGTTCTGGAGTTGGAGAAAAACTTTACAAGAAAAGTTGTCTTGCACTCAGTCCAAGAGGTGATAGAGTCTTGCGGTAAATGCTTTTCCCATACTTTTGCTTTGTCCCCAAGAGAGAATGGGAACAGCCTCAGCTTAAATGCATCCTCGCTAACTCCATTGATCTTAGTCAGGCCGCAGAGCCTTTCAAACTCATCGAGATGATCAAGAGGATCTTCATAAGGCAATCTATGAAACTTGTTATTTTGGAGCATGGAGATGAGACTGCTCTTGATCTCGAAGTTGTTGTTCTAAATTGCAGGAGGAATAATCCCATGGCGCTGGGTGTGAGTGCTTGGTGCATCGCCAACTCCAATGGTTCTTGGCCTCCTTAGTTGAGGCCCTTGCACTTGAGGTGCATTTGTGTTTGATCCTTCTAAGGGATCCATTAGTTCGGTGTTGTCTTGTTCACTGTGGAGGCGGCTTCTCTGCTCTCTTAACTCGCGTGGAAGCTGATCAATGTTGTCAAGAAAACGAAGAAGATTCTAACTGCCCTTGGAACATGTCTGCATACAACGAGAGAACTCAACTCGAGCAGGTTGGTCGAGTTGTGTATGAGAGTCGCAAAATCACATGAAGCAAAATGACAAGGGCAAAACCAAAAGTGAGTGAGTAATTACATAACAAAATGAACTTGATCTCAGAAAGTCTAAAATCCTAAATGTAGTTAACAAACACCCAGTTAGCAACGGCGCCAATTTGATAACAAGATTTTCACTATCAAATGAATCCTAATGCACTATTATGGTCATTGTAGTACTTTAGGTGTCAATCCAAATGAGTGTGTAACTAGCAATCATAATGCGATAGACTACTCCAATTCAAGCCAATCAATAGCGGTTTAACTATGTAGCAACCTAAAACAAGTAACTTAAACATGCAATGTCTAAAAGAAACAACATGCAAATCGAGACAGTGGTAAAAACAGAACAACGGTAAAAACAGAGTAACGGTAGAAACAAAACAACGGTAGAAACAGAGCAACGGTAAATTAAGCAAAAACAAAGTATTAAGCAACGAGAAAGAAAGAGGGTCCGTGAGGAGCTGAGGATCATGGATCAGCGGATCACCTAAGTCACTAGGTTACTTAACAAAACTCAACAGAGCGGATCTCTAGGTTTTAAGTTCATAAGCTAATGAATCCACTCTCATGGCAAACAAACTCAGAGAAGCTATCAACAGACTCTATCATCACATGCGTTTAACAACCTATCTGACATGAAACATCAACTTAATCTAGCCAATAACAACTTAGACAATCAATCTCTTGAGCTAAGAGTGCAAATCTCTTTGATGGTTCGATCAGATATTTTATCAAACACATGTTGGGTGTTAAAATATCTAAGAACAGATTTCAATTGATCAAAGAGAAATAAACATTAACAACACCAAAATAGAAGAGATCTAAGCAAATATATCCTTAAGCAACCTAGAAGACCTAAGATCCACATCAATCTAGCTCATCTCCTCTAGAACCCTAAGTAAACTACTCAGACATCAATGGGGAAATAATCACAACAGGAATCAAAACAGAAAACATAATCATAAAACTAATAAGAAATGATAAACAGTGAAGAAAGACAACAACCAATTTCATTTAATAGTAGAAAGGATTACAAAAGAGAATAACGGCTCAAAAGGTCTTTTACAAAAACGACAAAAAACAAGATGTCCACTTTAGTGGCATCCAAGGAGTTATATACTCCTCCCCATTAACCCTAAAACAAAGTCGAAATAAAAATTCACTAAAACCCATCATTATTTTAGTTATCTCGGCCCATACGTAGAGTGGCCCATCAAGCGGTTGTTCAAAATTAACTCGACCACTGACTCGAGCAGGAGTGAATGAGCTGCATCAGCGGAATCAACTCGACCACTAACTCGAGCAGGAGTGGATGAGTTGCATCATCGATATCAACTCAACCTTCAACTAGAGCAGGACCAGAATCAACTCGAGCCATCAAGTTACATCCAAATTGCACATCCATTGCTCCTATCCAGCTCCAAAGTGTGTCTTCTTGTCAAGTCTGTTGGACCCTTTCACCTCTGGTCCGGATTGATATTCAAAACGCCCAAATGCTCCTGAAGACAACTCCAAATGCGAAATGTATGCAATGCGAATGCAAACTATGCAAATGAACCTAAAAGAACTCTAATATGATGCAAACATTGTATGAATCAATGCAAAATGAATGGCAAATGACTCCTTAAACTAGCTATTGTAGCTCCCTCAGTTTCACTCACCAAGAACACACTAAACCTTAGAACTTGGAACTTTCAGTTTTCTATCTCTCAAAGTCCAACTCTTCTCAGTATGCTAAGGACTCCTTATATAGTCTTAGCATTTCTAGGGCTTCTAAGAAGCCTTTGGGATACTTCCAAACGAACCTGCTACTCCATCCTGTCGCAGCACTGTCCAATGTTGCTTCTGCAGCTCCTGCCCATCATGCTCCTCGCAGATGTTGCAGAGTTGACCTATAATGCTTCCACGCTTCACAGCTGCATCAGGTCCATTTTCATGCTAAGTGTAGGTTTGCTTTTCTTTTGCACTAGCTTTTGCTCTTTCTATTTCAGTGATGCCTCATGTCTATTCCATCAGACATTCTGCACACCACTAAGAACTTGCCACGTCAGCTTTCTTTCACACAAACTAGGTCCCACTTCTTTGACTATTCTCCAAGATACAAAGAGACAAAATCTCTTGTACTTTCAACTATGAGTTATGTTTTTCTTTTTTCAATTTCTACAGTGTTTTGGTTCTTGGGTTCTTATTGGCACTAGATGTTCGAAGGATTGTAGTTTTCATATAATTGTTGTAACACGTACTTTTTAATGATTTTGAAAGTCTTAATTTGGCTTTTGGCTTTGAGGTATTAAGCTAATTTGAGGTATAATTAGGCTTTGCTATTATGTCCTTGGATTATTTGATGTTTTGACAATTTTAATAAGAGAAAATTACTTAAATAATCTAGAATTACACCCATATTCCTCTAATAATCTTCTCAAACATGAAAAATATGAAAGGAATGGTAAATGACTTAAAGAATTAGTATTGTCAGTTTATTTACAAGTTTGTCACTAAAAATTAAAAAAAAAAAAACAAAAAACAAAAGCATACCTTCTTCTTTTTTTCTTTTTTTCTTTTTTGATAACCTCAAAGTTTGGACCAAAATCTTAGTCTCCAAGGCCTCGGAGACAGCCTTTAGATATTTTCTTAAAAAATACTCTTCCTCCCCACACAGGCTGAGACTCGAACTTGTGACCTCTCAGGCCTCCCACCTGGGGTGCTGCCAGTAGAGCTAGCTCGTCTGGGTTCTTCTTCCTTCTTAGTTTTTTCTTTTTCGTTCTTCTTCTTCTTTTTCGTCTTCGTCTCTCTCTTTGTTTTTTCTTATTTTAATTTTGAATTTGTCTTTTCTTTTGAACAAACAAATTGATTTTGTTGTTGTTTTTATTAGGTTTTGGAAAGCATTTGTAGATTTTGTTGTTTTTGAACGAAATCTTGCAAATCTAGGTTTTGTGTTAAGTTTTGGAGCGATTTATGTGAAATATGGGTTTTTGCGCGATTTTAGAGAATTTTAGATTTATTTTACGCAATATAGGTTGTCATGTGTGGTAGATTTTTCTTTTAAGTTTACATTAATCTAAGTTTGGTAAGTTTATTTTTCATAGTTTGGTAGGTTTATTATTTATAGTTTGGTAGGTTTATTTGTTGAAATTTAGTTTTCATTGCTTGGTAGGTTTATTATTCGTAGTTTTGTAGGTTCATTGTTGGGTTTGGTAGGTTTATTTGTGCTAGTTTGGTAGGTTTATTTGTGTTAGTTTGGTAGGTTTATTTGTTGAAGTTTGGTAGGTTTATTTGTTGAGTTTTGTTGGTTTAGTTTTTAGTTTGGTAGGTTTATTTGTCGAGTTTGGTATGTTTATTTGTTGAGTTTGATTTTCATTACTTGATAAGTTTATTATTCATAGTTTGGTATGTTTATTTGTGCTACTTTGGTAGGTTTATTTATTGAATTTGGTTAGTTTAGTTTCTAGTTTGTTAGGTTTATTTATTGAGTTTGGTAGGTTTATTGGTTGAAGTTCGGTAGGTTTATTTTTTGAACCTTGGTAATTTTATCTCGTGGTTTGGTAGGTTTAGTTTTTAGTTAAGTAGATTTATTTGTTGACTGCTTTTTGTTTCAACTTAACAGTTATGGCAACAACCCACATATTATACGCAGAGGAAATGTCTACTATAGAAACTTAATAAATCTACCACGAACAACTTAGTAAATCTACCAAACGTGATACCTTGACAGAATGTGGAACATAAAAACCTACCTAACATGGTAAACAACTATACTAATAAGAGTCACAAAACCTAACAAAATCTATTATAAAATCTACCAAACACGAAATCTGAACCTAGATTTCGCAACTTAAAAATCTACAAAACCTGCTAAACAACCCAACCAAGAAGAACCACAAAACCTACCACACTTGAAAAACAAATCTACCAAATAAGAAATCTTAACCTGGATTTCGCAACTTAAAAACCTACCAAACATGCTAAACAACTCTACTAAGAAGGCCCAAAAAACCTACCACACTTAATTATAAAATCTACCAAACGAGAAATCTCAACTTTGATTGCGCAACCTAAAAACTTACCAAACCTACTAAACAACTCTACCAAGAAGGACCATAAAACCTACTAAACATGGTAAGAAAATCTACCAAACGAGAAATCTGAACCTGAAATTCGCAACATAAAAATCTACCAACCATGTTAAACAACTCTACCAAGAAAGACCACAAAACCTAGAACACATGGTAAACAAATTTACTAAACATGAAATCTGAACCTAGATTTCATAACTTAAAAACCTACCAAACATGCTAAACAACTCTACCAAGAAGGACCACAAAATCTACTACAATTCATTATAAAATCTACCAAACGAGAAATATGAACCTAGATTTTGAAACTTAAAAACCTACAAAACCTGCTAAACAACTCTACCAAGAAGACCACAAAACCTACCACATTTGGAAAAAAATCTACCAAATGAGAAATCTGAACCTAGATTTCGCAACTTAAAAACCTACCAAACATGCTAAACAACTCTACCAAGAAGGACCACAAAACATACCACACATGATACATGAAATCTGAACCTAGATTTTGCAACTTAAAAACCTACCAAACCTCATTATAAAATCTACCATAAAGGACCACAAAACCTACCGCACTTCATTATAAAATCTTCCAAACATGAAATCTAAAGCTAGATTTCGCAACTTAAAAACTTGCGAAACATGCTAAACAACTCTACCAAGAAAAACCACAAAATCTACCACACCTGGTAAACAAATATACCAAACACGAAATCTGAACATAGATATCGTAACTTAAAAACCTACCAAACCTCATTATAAAATCTACCATGAAGGACCACAAAACCTACCACATTTCATTATAAAATATACCAAACAAGAAATCTGAATCTGGATTTCGCAACTTAAAAACCTACAAAATATGCTAAACAACTCTACCAAGAAGGACCACAAAACCTACCAAAGCTGGTAAACAAATGTACCAAACAAGAAATATGAACCCTAGATTTCGTAACTTAAAAATCTACCAAACATGCTAAACAACTATACCAAGAAGAACCACAAAATCTACCACACTTCATTATAAAATCTACTAAACGAGAACTTTGAACATAGATTTTCCAACTTAAAAACCTACCAAGCATGCTACACAAATCTACCAAGAAAGACCATGAAACCTACCACACATGGTAACCAAATCACTTAGACAAACACTTAGACGCACTTCAGACGCAAGCTTTTGTAACCAAATCAGTCGCAAGTTGAGACTGCTAGGCAGTTTTGAATCAGCCGCAGATTGAGACTGATTTTGTCAGTGGCAAATCAGTCGCAAGTCAGTCGTAGATCACTGCAGTCGCAAATGAGTCGCATGATATCAGTCGCAGTTCTTCAGTCGCAAATCAGTCGCACGTCTAATTTTCAATATTTTATTATATTAAATTTATCTTTTATAGAAAATAAATAATATTATATTTTATATTTATATTTCAATATTTATATTTAATAAAAATTTTATATTAAAAACAAAAAGTGTTTAAAATAGAAAAAAACATAAAACATTTAAAATAAAGAAAATCAGAAGTTCCCGGATGCGGGATAATTTTTAGGTGCGGGATAGTCCCCGGGTGTGGGATAATTCCCATGTGCGGAATAATTCCCCGGGTGCGGGATAGTCCCCGAGATATTTTCCTTTTGCTAGAACATCTACACCACCGCAAACATTCCTTCTAGTTCCTTTCTCAATTGTAGGATCATACCACTCACATTTGAAAATTATTATTTTCAGATTAACCAATCCGGAATACTCAAACTGAATGATATCTATTAAGTTCTCGTAAAAATCAGCTTTATCAGATGCATTTGAATAATTGGCCCCCCCTCACACATACGCCATAATTACACATGTTTCTTCTGTATCTATATTTTTTTGTATTGAACAGATATCTTCGAGTAAAGTATATAGGCCAAACTGTCACCTTCTTTTCAGGCCCTTGAACTATTTCTCGAACCCATGTTGGTCAACTGATTGCAGGATTTGATAAGCTAACCTGTAAAATTGATATATAAAAATATAATTAACAACTATTACATCCATAAGATCAACATAATTTATAATTCATATATTTTTACATACATAATTTTTGACCCATGTAGAAAATTCTGCATATTTTTCGACATAACTTCCTCATCTGATAATTCTGGTTCACAATGGCGAATAAAGTCTTCACACAAACTGCATATATATATGTACATGAAAAATATTAAATCACATATTAAATTGCATATATATGTACATGATCACTATTAAATTACATATTGAGTTATCTAGTGGACGAAAATAGTCACAATTTCGCAATGTATAAGAACATGCGGAAGTATGATCTGTATCAGATATGCACATTTGTTTACTTTTGCCACTTGGACGACCTACATGAGTAAATATATCGGGTATTACTTGAACAAGATATAAAGGGACTTTGTTGATTTGATGAGATTATGAGAGATTAAAGAAGAGAATGAAGAACGAGAGTTTGAGATTATAGAAAGAAGTGAGAACCGAGAGTAAAGAGAATAGAAGAAGAGATTGTCTCTTTTCTTATTTCATCAAAGGAGTTACAAAAGGTCTATATATAGACAAAGCTAAAACTACGGCTTTACAAAGATGTGAACTATACAAACAAAGCAACGAGTCCCAAAGAGGAAAGATCTTCTTGGTTAACAAGCCGCGGATCCCAAGATGAATAGTGACTTGTCCTAGCGGATTGATTTTTGTCTCCAATGCAACACATGTGACTTGTTTCTTCTCCAACGGATATATTTGACTCACAAAGCAGTTTAGAAATGCCTTAGGTGATTTATGAGACAAAGGTTTCATATCTTGCGGCCCACTCTTCTCATCATAACTTGCAGCCCACACTTCTCTGAAACACTTTCTTCTCTAAGTTTAACACTCTCCCTCAAGCTTGAATCCGTAATCCGTAATTACTCAACCCAAGCTTTGAGTACACGAACTCACAGACCTTAGAACTTGCGGCCTTGGTGAATATATCTGCTAGTTGATCCGAACTCTTTGTGTAACATGGTAGTATGACTCCTTGCTCCACCTTCTCTTGGACCTTGTGATAATCCACCTCCATGTGTTTTGTTATTTCATGAAACACCAAGTTTGATGCAATATGAATGGCTGCTTGGTTATCACAATGCATTGTGATTGGTTCTTGAGTTTCAACACCCAAGTCCTTGAGCAAAGCTTTTAACCATATGAGTTCATCCGTGAGCTTTCTTATTGTTTTATACTCGACTTCCGTACTTGAACAAAATACCACCTTTTGCTTCTTGCTTTTCCAAGTTACTAGGTTGCCTCCAAGGAACGTGCAATACCCGGTAGTTGACTTGCGGTCTTGTCTATCACCAGCCCAATCTGCATCACAATAGCCAACAAGTGTTGTATCTTTATTCTGACCCATCCATATGCCTTGTTCTGGTGTACCTTTTAAGTACCTAAGAATCTGATCCACCATCTCCCAATGACATACTTTAGGTGCTTGCATATGTTGGCTCAATTGATTCACCGCATAACATAAATCCGGTTGTGTGATTGTTAGGTAGATCAATTTTCCAACTAGTCTCTGATAATGATGCACATCTTCAAATGGTTGTTCTTTATTCTCCCCTTTTCAAGTTGCTTTGTAGGCATCTTCAAGTGGAATCTTGGCTACTTTGGTACATACATCACACTCATGCAAAAGATCAAGTGTATACTTCCTTTGAGACAAGAAGAGACCTTCTTTAGAGCGGCGTACTTCAATGCCAAGGAAGTATTTCATTTTACCAAAATCCTTAATATCAAAAACAGATTTAAGGAATTCTTTGATACCTTTGATACCTTCCTTATCACTTCCGGTTATGATGATGTCATCTACATAGATGAGAATCACAACAATCCCATTCATACCTTGACTTGTAAATAATGTATACTCGGCTTCAAACTTACGGAACCCATGATCTCGCAAGGTATGACTCCACTTGTGATACCAAGCTCTATAGGATTGTTTGAGTCCATAAATGGCTTTGTGAAGCCATAACACATTCCCGAGTTTCACAATGTGGTCCAGCCCCAGAGGAGGATGCATATACACTTCATCTTCAAGTTCAACTTGAAGGAATGCGTTTTTGACATCCATTTGCCATAGCTCCCGATAAAGGTTAGTGGCCAAAGATAATACAACACGTAGCGTATGAAATTTTGCCACCGGAGCAAAGGTATCATGGTAATCTTCACCATAGGTCTGAGTGAAACTTCTTGCCACAAGCCGAGCCTTGTGTCTCTCTATGGTATCATCACTATTGTATTTGATCGTAAAGATCCATCAAGAGGTAACGGCCTTCTTACCATGAGGTAGTTCGGATTCATCCCAAGTGTGGTTCCAGTCTATAACTTCATGTTCATTACTAACTGCATCACGCCATACTTCGTGATCTCTAGCCTCATAATAGGTTCTTGGCACAAGATCTTGATCAAATTATAAATTGGTGTTCCACCGGAACCTCGGTCAAGGTGCCCATTACTTGTTTCGGATGGGCCATAGCCGCATTGCTGAAGTAGATGTTGGAGTGCCTTGATCGTTGACTTTGCCTTAGATGAGCTGCGGCCGGTGGATCGCTAGCGTCTACGGTCGTAGTAGCTTCCGGTAGCATGGCTAGGTCGCGCACTCGTTGGCTTTTCCGAAGAGTTGATGGCTCCATTTCCATAACCGCTTCATCCTCCGTCCCAACATTGTCATATTCGTCGGTTTGATGAGTTGGTGATATGTTGGGCGATCCGGTATCATCTTGACTGAGACCATTTACATTGACTGCCTCATTATGGTGCAGGTGTTCTTTAAATGACTCACTTCCATCACTATCTTCATCATTGCACGGTCGCGGCCTTCATAAGCTATCATGTACATCTCCGACCCCAAGTTTCTCGAGAAGCATTCAGAGACTCAAGGCGCGATCCGAGGTATTCCTAGATAAATCTTGAAGGTTTTCCCAATCTTTTTCTTGATAATATCCCTTTTCCTCCACAAACTTGACTTCTCTAGATACCACTACTCGCCTTAATTCCGGTACATAGCATTTGCAGCCTTTTTGGGTAATTGAATATCCAATAAACATGCCTTTTACACTCTTAGCATCAAGCTTTGTTTTTTGTCCTCCTAGAGTTGGCACAAAACAAGCACACCCAAATATACGTAAGTGATCAATGGAAGGTTTAGTTTGATTTAGTACCTCGAATGGAGAGATGTCATGAAGCACTCTAGTGGGAATGCGGTTGATTAAATAACATGTTGCGACCACGGCATCACTCCAAAACCTTTTAGGTACATTTGCATAAAACATCATTGATCTAGCCACCTCCATAAGGTGTCTATTCTTTCTCTCGGCTACACCATTTGTTGTGGAGTGTATGGATAAGTGGTTTGATGAATGATCCCGTGTTTGGTAAGTAATTGTTTAAAGACATAACTTGTATATTCCCCTCCATTGTCGGATCTTAGTATCTTAATCTTGGCACTATATTGAGTAAACACATAATTTTGAAAGTTAGTAAGGACTTCAATTACTCGATCTTTGCTAGACAACAATGTTAACCAAGTAAATTTGGATTTTTCATCTAGAAATGTCACAAAATATTTGTGATTATCTCTAGATTCACACGGTGATGACCAAACATCGGAATGAATAAGATCAAAACAATTTTCATAAATAGTTGAAGACTTAGGAAACACCGATTTACAATGTTTCCCAAATATACAAGCTTCAAAATTGTCATTTTTAAAAGAAACATTAGGCAACAATAAGATCAAAGCACGAGAATGTGGATGTCCTAAACGAGCATGCCACAACATATCATTACTTAAAACGGAAGTACAAGCATTAGATGAACTAGATAAACTTGAATCAAAAGATAGAGTTGGACTATTCTTGGTCTCCTCTAGCTAGTATAGACCATCCTTGCTAACACCTTCTCCAATGATACGACAACTTTTAGTATCCTGAAAACAAACCTTGTTAGGATCGAAGATAGCTTTACAATCTAGGTCACAAACAGTCTTATAAACACTTAACAAGTTTGATGTAAAAGTTGGCATGTAAAACGCTTTAGATTCCTTATCAAATAACTTGAGATCTCCTATACCCTTAACGGGAACTTTCTTTCCATTTGCAATACTAACATTACCTAAAGCCGGTTTCAAATTATCAAGAAACTTAACATTACTAATCATGTGATGAGTTGCTCTGGAATCTATCACCAATGGATTATCAATTTTGGAGACATAGAAAGAGTTACCGAACTCATTTAGGGCCTTGATGGACTTAATGAGTTCTTCAAGATCCGCCCTCCTTACAAAGTCACCATGTGTCACCACCATTGCACCCCCTTCAACTGGTTGAGATGAGGTTGAACCACTTGCTTGGGCCGTAGAGTCCTCGCTTGCAATGTTGGCTTGCAGCTTGTCCCATGGCTTGCTTTGTTTGAGGTGAGTATGAAGAATCCAACAACGATCTTTTGAGTGGCCTTTCTTCTTGCAATGGTCACAGATCCAAATATTTTTTTCCTCATGTCGATATGCGGCTTTGTTAGCTATAGCAAGCTCACCCTTTCCACCAAGAAGGCTCTGAGACCCTTGTTCTCTTTGAATGAAGCCGCAAACTTCTTCAAGGCTTGGGAGTTAGTCTTGCCTCAAGAGATGGTGAATGAGATCACCATATGATGGATTGAGATTCAACATGAGGCCAAAAACCTTGTCTTGTTCAAGCTGTTCACCTAACACCGCCGAATCCACCGTTGGAGGCCTTATAACATTTCAAGTTCGGCCCAAAGAGATATATACTTCCCAAACCATTGAGTAAACTCCATATCTTCTTGGCTTAGGTCATTGATGGCATTCTTTACTTCATACACACGATTAAGATTTGAGAGATTCCCAAACACTTTCTTGAGAGTTTCCCACAAGTCCTTGGCACTCTCACAATAAGAGTAGGCTTCATGAATGGTCGGATCTAGTGAGCTTTGAATGATGGCAAAAGCCACTTGGTACCATTTGGCCTTTTCCTCATCCGCTCCCACCATCACACTAGGTTCACCATCTTTTTCCTTACCAACATATCAAACTGCCTTCTTTGGAGCTTTGCCCTCAACATGAGCCCAAAGTCCACGCCCACTCAACACGGTCTTCACGGTTCTAGAACAAAGCAAGTAGTTCACACCCTTGAGGGTAACATGAACTGAAACATTCTTGGAATCATCCATCATAAACCAAGCAAACACTCTTTTACCCAACAGTTAAAAGAAAAGCCTTAAGAACAAAGAACAATGGTGGACGAAGAAGAGAGTGGAGAGAAGAGATGAGATTTCAGCGGAAACAAGGTTCTCAAGAGACTTATTGCTCTGATACCATGTTGATTTGATGAGATTATGAGAGATTAAAGAAGAGAATGAAGAACGAGAGTTTGAGATTATAAAGAGAAGTGAGAACCGAGAGTAAAGAGAATAAAAGAAGAGATTGTCTCTTTTCTTATTTTATCAAAGGAGTTACATAAGGTCTATATATAGACAAAGCTAAAACTAGGGCTTTACAAAGATGTGAACTCTACAAACAAAGCAATGAGTCCCAAACAGGAAAGATCTTCTTGGTTGACAAGCTGCGGATCCCAAGACGAATAATGACTTGTCCTAACGGATTGATTTGTGTCTGCAATGCAACACATGTGACTTTTTTCTTCTCCAACGGATATATTTTACTCACAAAGCAGTTTAGAAATGCCTTAGGTGATTTATGAGACAAAGGCTTCATATCTTGCGGCCCACTCTTCTCATCATAACTTACGGCCCACACTTCTCCGGAACACTTTCTTCTCTAAGTTAAACAGACTTCACCTTCATCATATCTCGTTGCCCTTGAGAACATAAATTAAATTTATGTTATAATATTTAATGTACAATACATATATTAAATACTTAATTTAATTACTTACTTTGTTTCCGTGCGTACATACGCATGTAAATAATACTCTAAGAAGTAAGATATTTCATCGTTCAAGTATGCTTGCATAATCGATCCAACGACATATCTTTTATTCTTTGCTCTAATTTTTAACTTCTTAAAAAATCTTTTAAATAGATACATCAATCTATACTACACAGGACCACCGAGTTCAGCTTCATATGGTAGATGCACATGTAATTGTTCCATCACATCAAATACAGCAGGTGGGAATATCTTCTCCAAATTACAAAGTATCAGAACTATGTTTGCCTTCATAATTTGAACACGACTTTCGTGCAAAGTTCTACTGTACAAATTGCAAAAAAATCTTCCCAGTGGTATCAAACATAGACATGATAAGGTTAGTTCATTTATTATAAATAATTAAGAATTAAGTATACATATATATATGATTTTTGTATAATTAAGTACCTGATAGAGCAAGATATACGTTTTGTGGTAAGAGTTCAACAAAGATGA
This sequence comes from Lepidium campestre, assembly GCA_009757365.2. Classification (NCBI taxonomy): domain Eukaryota; kingdom Viridiplantae; phylum Streptophyta; class Magnoliopsida; order Brassicales; family Brassicaceae; genus Lepidium; species Lepidium campestre. The sequence continues at coordinate 87,339 of WJSH01001189.1, read as the reverse complement.
ATGGAAATAATCGTTCCATAAATACATGACAGTCATGACTCTTCATGCCGGAAAATTTTCCTCTATCTATATCTGCACAACTCGCTAAATCCGCCGCATACCCATCATGAAATTTAATATCATGTTTAACACATGATAATAAACGTTCTTTCGCTATCTCACTTAGTCTGAATATTGGAACATGAGCTTTTCCACAACTATCAAGATATAACTTTTTCTGCAAACAAAATTTTGCAATATCCAATATTGCCTTAACTGTGTCTTTTAATTTGTCTCTAACGTTTATAATAGTATTCAAGAAGTTATCTAGAACATTCTTCTCAATGTGCATCACATCAAGACAATGTCGTAGAATAAGATCTTTCCAATATGGCAATTCTCAAAATATGTTTTCTTTGTGCCAATTATGCTATTTTTCATATCCCTCTTTCTTTAGATCATGTCCGTTTCCACCACAAACATATGTTTTTGGTGGATTGACTTTTTTTATTTGCTAGTGGTACACTGCATCCCCGTTCAATTTTAGGGGTGGCTGCTGATTTAAAACATCTTTTCCTCTCAAGAAATTTCTTTTATTTCTTCTTAAATGATGATCTTGAGGAAGAAACCTTCTGTGACAATCAAACCAACACGACTTCTGTCCATTTGGTAATTAAAATGCTTTTGTATCATTCATGCATATTGGATAAGCTAATCGCCCATGTGTCATCCACCATGATAACATTTTGTATGCGGGAAAATCAGTTATCGTCCACATCAAAACTGCTTTTACATTGAAATTTTGATTACTAAATTTATCATACGCCTCAACTCCAGTACTCCATAGCTCTTTTAACTCATCAATCAGAGGTCGAAGGAATATATCAAGACTTGCTCGTGGATGATTTGGGCAGGAATTCAAAATTGTAAGCCACAAGTACTCTTCTTTTATACACGTTCCTAAAGGTAAATTATATGGAGTTGTGATCACATGCCACAATGAGTGAGTATGAGACATTCCAAAAGGATTGAACCCATATGTGCATAATGCAAGATATACATTGCAAGTTTCATTGGCAAATCTTGGGTGCAACTGCTGAAAATTCTTCCACTCTGCTGCATCAGATGGATGAGACATCTCTCTTTCATTTGATTCATTTGTTGCATGCCCATCGCCTCAACATTCGTCTCGCTATGATACAACCTTTTTATTCTATCAGCGATAGGTAAATACCACATACAACTAAATAGAATTTTGGTTCTTCCATCACTCTTCTTATATCTTGCTGCTCCGCAAAATTTACACTTATCCTATTTTTCGTCTTCTTTCCAGAAGATCATACAATTATGCATACGTACATCAATTGTATAATACGGGAGCCCTAACTTTCACATCAATTTCTCGGTTTCATAATACGATGTAGTGGACTGATTATTCTCGAGTAGATACTCTGGAAAGAGTTATGCCCAAGAGTCCATGCACCATTCTGGAAAATTAAAATATGCACTATTCTGGAAAATTTAAATATGTTTTAAGATCCATGAATCGAGATGCTAATGATAATTGTGAATGCCCTTCTTGACACCCATCATATAGAGGATTCTTAGTAGCTTATAACATATCATAAACTTTTTGTGTCTCACTATTAGGTGCTTCGGTATTTTGATAATGCCCATGATCAACTTGATCGTAATTTTGATCATAACCCNNNCTTCATTATCATGCATAATCTAGTACATTTCGCATCATTTAGGACTTATGTTTATTCACTTTAGTATAGGTTTTCACTCATTTTGCATTTTAGGGTCTTAGAATAGAGAGTTGCATATTTTCCTTTCTTTGAGTCTTATCTAGGTGATTTGGAGCCAATGGGGAGGAATGGAGACTTAGAGATGAATGTGGAGCAAAACAATAAAGTCAAATGCATCAAACAAAGAAGGAAAGTCGGTTCTGTTGATTGGATCGATTGAAAGCCTTCCACCCAATGAAATTGATTGACATTTGGACAAACGATAGCTATAAGAGTTAGCTTTCATTTGGCTATGGTTTGAAGGCATTTGGACAAACAGTCAGAGAGATACAACGATTTTACTCATGATAGGTCTGTTGGGGCTTCATGCTCAAGATTGTTAGCACATGAAGGCCTTCCCGTGCATGTAATTGGATGATATTTGGACACAAGATAGCCAAGAGAGTTAGCTTGCATTTGGTGTTATTTTGAAGGTATTTGGACAAGCGATTTGGAAGATATGGTGATTTTACTCAGGACCAGCCGAATCAGAGACGAGACCGGCCGGACCCGAACTGAGACCGGCCAGTCATCAGACCATTTTCTGACGTTCAAAGCCAAGACCGACCGGTCTAGACCCTAGACCAGCCGGTCCACTTCCCAGCACATGTTTTTCCCTTTTATTTCACTTAGATCCGGCCCAATTTGTCTTGGGTCGATCCAACTCATTTTGGAACCTTAAAACCCTAATGTTTAAGAGTTGAAACACACTTTTTCTCACCTTTAGAGAGCAGCCACGAAGAGAGAAAGCTTAGAGAGAGATTGAAGATTGATTTATCCTTCTTGGGGATGATGATCTTTGGATCATCATCTCCCATGTGTTGAGATTTCTTGTTCTCTTTTATTTTCTCTTTCATTTTGTTCGTGCTTTTGTTTATGGATCTTGTTTCAGATTTAGTTGATGCTTTTGCTTATTATCATATTGCCCTTGTTTATATTCATCTTTTTCCTTAGTTTCATGCTTTTGATGGTTGAGTAGTGGATTGATGGGTTGATGGTTTGGTAGATCTAGGGTTTTGATGGTTGAATCTTGTGCTTAAATTGTTAGATCTATTGTTCATTCACTTAAGATGAGCTTAATGCTAGGTTTAGCTTGATCAACTAGTAAACTTGATGGTGAGAAAGACATCGCCCGAGAGGTGTTCGATGAAAGTCCTGAAAGAGTCTTTTTGTGAGCTTTCCTTCCCTAGCCAATGAGAGTTGATGTTAGGGTGGAAAGTGGTATTTGTGAGCTTGTTTGTTAATGTTTGTGACTGTAGGAGAGTAACTGAGAGTTTAGCTTAACATATTGATTGCATAGGGGTCAATGTCATGAGAGTGGGTTGATCTAGATTGAATGAGGCTCATACCCTAGGATGGTAGCTAATGTGTGCTTGAGTTTCTTGGTTTGATTGTTTTTCCCCAGATCATTGTCTTGCCTAACACCCATTGTCTTTATTTGATTATCTCATTTCACTTTGTTTGTTTCTTTGTTTGAGTAGTCTAGTTTAAGCTTAATCCCCTCTTATCTATTGCTCTAGCTCAAGTTTGAATTCTTACAATCCTAATGTGTTGATTCTAGATTCTCTGTGGATTCGAACCTCAAGTACTTCAATGTCATAGTTGTTCGTGTTTGTTGTATTTATTTGTGTGTTTGAAAAAGCGAACATCACCCGTGTAATTATACTCAGCAGGAAATGCATCATTTACCATCCCTACATATGTCTCTTATACATGATATACTTATTCTTGATTATTATCTATTCTATCGTGACTAGTGTTATGATGACTACCACTACTACCTAGATCCACATTCAGCTTTCACCATGCATATACCAAACATAGTAGTGAGGCAAAAAAAACTTATACTAAATAAATAGTTTGCTATTTTTTGCGCCAGAAATATTTTATTATTTTTGCACGAAATACAAAGACAACAAAAGATACTTCTATTTTGGAGTGCTAGCGGTTGATTACCCGTAAAACTCATGAACTGGTCCACTCTAGCAGCATACTCCGCAGAAATATTTATTGTTTCTTCATCGATTCTTCTATACATCCACTCCCGGAAATTTGTGTAATTATAATTTCCACTTATTTTTTCTCTCTCAATTTTATGTTTTTAATATGTTTTTTGGGTGTGTTTTGAAAGAGAAAACAATGGGTGTATTTTTAAGTGAATATTGTCACTGATTTGCGACTGATAATCAATAGCAAAGTGCGACTAATAGGATCAGTCTCAAATTACAAGTATAATTAGTTACAAACAAAGAAAACGCGTTATACCTAACAGTAGTCGCAAAATGTGCGACTGAATAATTTTGCCTCCAACCAGTCGTAAATGTACAACTGATTTACAACTGATTGTTTCTGTCGCACATTTGCGACTGATTTGAGACTGATTTTGCGGTGACACATTTCAGTCGCAAATCAGACTCAAGTTAGTGGCTAATTTTGCGACTGATTTTTCAGTCCCAGATTTCAGTCGCAAATTGACTGTTTTCTTGTAGTGGAAAACCTACCAAACCGCTTAAACAAATCTACCACGACAAATGAAAAATTTACAGAATAACAAATAAACCCTACCACACTTGGTAGAATATAGTATGGTAGGTTTATTCTATTTAGAGACGTTGATGTAGCAATTTCATTAATGCCATTTTCTTAAATATTTTTTTTACAGAAGGAAAAGGGTAAAATAGTATATAAATATTTGTTTGGATTATTTGAGTAACTTTAAACATTTAAACTATATATTTTTTTATTTAGTACAACACATTTGAACTATTTGAGTAAACATATCTTTTACTCAAATATACCCACATAATATAAAACATGTATCTTATTATGTTAAAAAGCATAATAATTAACTACACTTATTATTTACAGTATTTTAATTTTTTGTTAAAGAATATGGTACTTGAAAAAAAAGAAAAAATATACTTTTATTAGTCAAACAAATGATCAGATATAATTCTGTTTTATTGGTTAGCATATATATATAGTAGTTGTCAAATTTTTATTGGTTAATAGATTAAAGTAGAAGGGATAAAACTTGTATCGTAATTAATTCTACAAAAATAATATTACCTTTTTATAAAATAAAATTCAAATTCTAAACAAACATTCAATAT
>WJSH01001189.1:61175-82419 GCA_009757365.2 Lepidium campestre | reverse complement strand
AAAAATAATAAGTTATGAAGCAAAGCAATGTGAAAATTTTTTAGTAGGTGATTTACTCCGATCTAATTATTTCAATTTTCTTAACATTGACTTTGACAGAAATTTTAATGAAATCAATTATAAGCAAATATAAAAAGATTCAGTCAAAAAAATATGGGTGAAAACTAAATTATAAAATAAAGACAAAAACTGAAGAAGAAAAAAACACCAACTCAATGGTAAAGGAGTAACTCTGAAATGTGTAGGGGGTAAATCATGGCTCTCCATAGAAAAAATAACACCCCCAATTTTGTCTATACATGCTTCTAATATTATAATATTTAGGTTTGTCTGCTATTAATTGAATATATCAAATCCGCTGGAAAGTGTTGTTGATGTCTACAATCTTCAAGTTACAAAAGTAACTAACTTTGCCAAAACTATCATCCGAAAAGTGTCCAAAACCCATCTCCGTCCTAGTGTGTCTACGTAAACTATGCACATCAACAGTTTCTCCGCCCCATTGCACCTCTTTGGTGTAACTAGCTAACCTTGTGAAAATTTGACCGACCAATATCCAATCACTGATTTATTGGGTCCAAACTTAACCACCAATTTTTATATTTTTGATCCTGTAAAACTTATTAATATATGAATACTTAAAAAAACATAAAATAAACTAAGTTTTAAAAATAATATTTATACCTTCCAAATGGAAATAGTGATATCAAACTGTTTGCTTTGGAAAGCAGAGACGGGAGTAATGACACCACCAAGAATGATGCTACTACTTGTTCGTTTGAATCCATGACACTAAAGATTGTAGCATCTAGTTGTATTGTATCCGTCACTCTAGTAAACTAAAAAAAAAAAATTTATTTAAATTATTAATTAAAAATATTTAAACTTGTTAAAAAAAAGAATTTTTTTTTAAATATAAGTATGTGTTCATTTCAGATCTAACTTTTATGTTCTGTATTTACCTCTTTTCAATGTTATCTCAATCAGTTTTCTTTTATATTGATTATACATACGTGTGTATATATATCTCTGTTTAAAAAATTGGGGTAGGCGGCACCTAGGCGTTAGGTGGGCACTATACAATTAGATTTTAGTGTAATTGGATGGATTAGACGGTCACTATAATTAAACGGTTGAGGCAGTGATTAGGCGGTTGAGGCGGTGATTAGGCGGTCTAGGCGGCCGTTTTAAAAAATAAAAATAAATTTAGAAACAAAAATATTTTTTTAAAATAAAATAATAACATGTTTTCAAATTTTAAAAATTGTTTTTCTAAAAAAACATAATTCTAAATCATGTGATTCATATTATTTGTTATATTTATATTATATATAGTTAGTTTATCATATATAAAATATAATTTATTTTAAAACGTCTAAACCGCCTAAAATCACGTAGGCCCCGACTAATCTTTCTAGGTGCTAGGCGGAAGGTCACCGCCTGCCTAACGTCTAACACTTTTTTGACTACTGATATATATATATTATATTCTATTTGTGCGCAATACTTTTCCAACAGTTTTGGTATATTATTACTCCACATTATGCTATTTTAAATTTTGAAATTGTAATATGAATAATTATTATTACATTTTGTGTCAATTTCTTTATAATAGAAAATAGATGAGATATGTTTAAATTTTAATTTTTTTTTAAAAAACATGAGACATACCGCCCAAAAGATGAATAATCTTGGTTTGTTGTCTTGATACAACTCCGGTAAGATCTGAATTAAATCATTAAAATGTTAAGTTAAATTAGATATTTAGATAATGTCAAAACTAAAACTTTATCAAAGTAATATCAAACCTGCCAACCAACTTTGATCGTGTTAAGATTATCTTTATTTCTATAGTCTCCAGAGGTAATCCAGATTTGGGACTCCACACGTTTATTGTTGCCTCTGCCCCGTATAGTTCTTGTGGGTATCGTACCTCCAATCGCGTACTAGTGAATTTAATTTACAATTATTAGCAATTAGTAAAAAAGAAGAATTAATATGTGGTTCGCATGATGTATGTAAAATAATAATGTTTCCAATCAGTCTGACTTTATTCTAATTTCAGAAAACTATCTCACTTTTCTTAGAATATGAAACTAGGTACCATTAGATTTGGTTATTTCACTTTATTCTATAACATATTTTTTTTTCTAGACTTAAAATCATTATAAAAGAAAAAAAAAATTTAGAATATCTAAAGGATATGAGGAAAAAAAATTCATTAATTAAATTATAATAATGAAAATATTATTAATAATAATTGCCTAATTGGTATCTGACCATATTTATAACAAAAATTGTAGCTTCATATATTTAAACAAATGGACAAATCTTCCTATTTACAAAATGATTAACTAAGCAAAAAAATGATTTTAGATATATATATACTGCTTTTTTGGTCAAATGAATTTAGTATATATAATAACTAGAAGTGTGCCTATGAGTTAAGAAAAACACGCCTCGAACCCTTAGATAAATATATATTCTTTGGAGCTCTAAATTTTAAAAAATGATATATTATAATTTTTTTGTGGTTTCCATATTATAGAAACAATCAAATTTTAATATTTGTGAATAATTTTTTCAAGAATTTAATTATTTTTTGCGAGAATTAAGTTCTTTCAGGAATTATGTTGGATCTAGTTTTAGTTGTCTATGCTATAAGAAGTTTTTCAAATCTAAAATTCATTAAAGCTTATTTGAGCTGGTTAACATATCTATAAAAAATACTAGTTAGGAACCTAGACTATGAAAGTTTTATGAAATTTTTTTATTTTAACCAAAAGAACAAATATTTTATTTCAGCAAAAACAAAGCATTTTGTTTTATTAATATATGTGTTTTAAAACTAGATTATATTTATGTTATAAAATTTTTATATTGTAAGTATTTGTTAGTTGTCTTACTCTATGTATTCAACCCTAAACACAATACTGATAATAATACCTCATGTTTGGTGTTAGTATCATCGATGGCGCTGCCGGTAGAGGCATAAGCTTGCAGGACTGGTATAGTCCCTTCGGGACAGTTGACCGTGCTTGGGTGAGCTTGATGTGTTTCCCATTTGCTCTTTGTTTGGGTTTTCGTTATTTTAAAAATTTCTGATGGCGATTCCTGTATTATTTTCCAATTAAAAAATTATTAACATGGAAATTTAAGTAAATAAAAATACTTAATAATTATGAATGAACAGACCTGAAATATGTGATGTTTTAGGAGAGGATGTTCAGACCCCGGCTGTTTGTTTTTGTCGACGCACTCCACATAATCCCCATCAGATATCTGTTACAAATAAATATATTAGCATAATTTCAAAATTAGTCACATAAAATTTCAGAAAAATAGTTTTTATGTACATATATATATACATCAAATTATTGTTCATGGTTTAAACGCACAGGTATAGGTAGTTAAAAAGAACATAGTTAAATGTTTTACATAGGTATACTTTTTTTTTTATCAACCACTTTTCCTTTTCATTAATTAATCATTGCCAAAAACACATAATTTACTCTTTTTGCTAACATATCAGAATGAGATGTATTGCTTTCATTAATTAATCATTGCCAAAAACACATAAATTACTCTTTTTGCTAACATATCAGAATGAGATGTATTGATTTTATTTGAGTCTGTTTTTCACGGACCTTAGTTAAGGATACCATAGTTATAGATTAACAACTTTTTTGTTTTTTGTGAAGATTCTAAAATGAAAAAGAGCTACTAGGGCAAAAGATTTGCGGATTAAAGTTTTAGTACAGAAAATTGTTTATATCTTGGTTTTTGACGTTTATCCTGAGTTTATTAAACTAAAGAGACCATGTTATGTAAATGATTAAAAACATTTGGTGTTCATATTAACAACAAAACTAGAATGATATATTAAAACTAAGCTTGGAAAGTTAAAAACATAGTTTAACTTAAATAGAACCTGAATCGTTTCGGAATGGGCCAGTATGACGAATGCAAGAAGCACGACGATGCTAGCAATACTCGTTTTGATCATCTCTAGGAGAAGCTTCAGAAACTGAAAAAAGAAAACAAAAAGAATCGAAACTCTCAGAGACTCAAGTGGGTCATAACTGTGCTCAAGGTTTGAGAGAGACCAAACCTTGAATGCTTGTCTAAAGCCGCAGTGGATCAATCTCTCTGGAAACAGTCTCACTATCGATTTGGGCATGACCTAATGCTGAAGAAGAGCACCGAGCTAGTGTGCCATGGTTGTTGAGCTGATCGTGTTTGAGAACTTCCTGTAAACCTCACCAACTGTTGTGAGCTTCTTTGAGATTCATCAAAATGGTGAACGTAAGATGCTTAGATCGAGTCTCTTTTGTCTTCCCTGAAAAAACGAAACTCAGATCAGAGCTACGCAAGACACAGCTAGCGTTTGCATTTATTTGAGATTTGGGTTCTTACAATATTATGGTTTTAGTTAATTGGTCACAATCGTCTTTTGGGCAAAATAGATTTGAAATCAACGGTCATCGTCTTAGTTTTGATTATAATGCATTCTAGATGGTTTTGATATTTTTATTTAGTATCATATTAATATTCGGACTATAAATAGATCAATACATATTTGTCATAAGTCTTGGAATATTCGACAATATTAACATGATTTTCTCCTGCACGTGGATCAGTGGAGCTATAATTATTAGTAGAAATCCTTGGCAAAAAAATCCCCTCTTCAAAAATCTTTTTTTTAATTAGCAAATTACTAGTATCTTATAATTAAAAAAAACTTTAATAATATAACCACGTTTATTTTAGATGCTGCCATAGTTATTTAAAATCTCATATGAACAACAGTGACATGAAGTAGCAAATTTTTTGTATAGTATATATGAAAACCATTTTTTTAAACTAAATAAATTAGTATTTCTCTGTTTTTCATGTCATTTAGAAACATAATCCAGGAGTCGAGAACAAGTGGACTAGTGGTAGTGTTCTCTTTACAAATCTTCTAGACACCAAAAATCGATTAGGAATTGGTGATGAGATTTGTATAGACTAATATTGGTTTTGGGTAGACTACTTGACTAAGTACGGGTAGAATGGAAGCTATGACTTGTATGCATCAATTGTTTTTGTCTTAGCATGATTTTGCATAATGCTTGGCATTGCTATTTCTTGAGAGTTTAGTCACCTTAAATCATTTAGCCATCTTGCACTCACATCTTTAGTGCTTTTAAAGACATTTTCTTTCCTAACCAAGTGGTGTTGATTGATTACCCATTTGTGAGGATGCACCTTTGTGAAAGAAAAATTGAATGTGAAGATTGGTTGAAGGAATGATTTGTAGATTCTTGTGAATACTTGTTGTTTGAAAGAGAATAGATAAGCCCAGAGAAGTTAGAGTTAAACTTAGAATTATGTTCTTAACTTAGTGTAGTCATCCTCTTTGGTTGTTAATACTTCGTGTTGCTAAGTTCTTAATGTGTTGAGTTCCCAACTTCAACCTCTCCTTTCAGTCTTGTAGTTGGTTGATTGAGGACAAGCAAAAGACAAGTTTGGGGGAGTTGATATTCATTATTAGCTAGATTTTCATGCATGTTTTGATCCATTTTACATCATTTAGGAGTTACATTCACTCATTTTAGTATAAGTTCTCATTTATTTTATATTTTGGAGTCCTAGAATAGAGAGTTGCATATTTACCTTTGCTTGAGTCTTTTCTAGGTGATTTGGAGCTACTTTAAAGGAGTAGAGACTTGGAGATGGATCTAGAAGAAATTGGATGGAGTGAAGATGCATCAAACCAAGGAGAAATTCCCACTGGATGGAAATCTCGAGCCCATGGTCAAGGTTAAATATCGAGGTCCTCAACATTTGATACGCCAAGCCTTGTCGATGGGAGTCTCTACTTCATGATCGAGGATCAGACATAAAAACATCGTTTGACGATAACCATATTTGTCGAAGCAATGCTCGAGGCTCTCAACATGGGACATGACAAGACCTTTGGTGAAGACTCTCAACTTTGTGCTCGAGATTGTTAATCGATGAAAGCCTTCCCGTGAATAGATATGGATGAAATTTGGACACAAGATAGCTACAAGAGTCAGCTTACATTTGGTGGTGGTTTGAAGGAATTTGGACAAGCGTTCAATAAGATATGACGATTTAACTCAAGATAGGTCATTCTGGCTGGCGCAAACGATCTTTTGGACTGAGTATCGACCATTATGGTCGAGGATGTGCTCAAGGTCTTCAACCTATTTGGTCGAGATTATGGTCGAGACTATGGTCGAGACACCTTACACACCTTTTGTTTTACTGGGATCCGACCCGGTTTATTCTAGGTCGACCCATTTCGTTTTGAAACATTAAAACCCTATTCTTTAAGGGTAAAAACACAATTTAATGTTTTTGTTTTAGAGCAGCCACTTAGAGAGAGACAAAATACTTTGGAGACTATTGTTCTTCATGTGGATCTTCAAGATCAACCTATCAGTCTAGAGTTTCCTCTTAATTTCTTCTCTTTATCTCTTTTATTATGCATCCTTTACTTGTTTATGTCTTTGTTTATTGCTAAGCATGTGTGACTAGTGCAATGATGGGTTGAAGGTTTGATAGATCTAGGGCTTGATGATTGGTTTTTGATGCTTAGGCTGTTAGATCTTTAGGGTTCCTTCCCTTATGGTGATCTTAATGCTAGGTTTGACTTGAAGATGAGAGGTGTTCGATAAAATTCATAAATGACTCTTTTGTCAGTTTTCATTCCCTATCTAACGAGAGTTGATGTTAAGGTGGAAAGTGGTCTTAGTGGACTTGTTTGATAATGCTTGTTGATCATTAAATTGACAAATGAGAGTTTAGCTTGGTTCAGAGTTGACAAATGGTTCAATGCCTTGAAAGTGGGTTGTTTTAGCTTAGTGTTCCATGCCTTAAGATTGTTTCAATTTTTTTATTGAGCATCATTAATTGGTTTTCAACCCTTAGATCAATTTGCCTTATCCAAAACCCTTAAATTATTAGTTGTAGTGTAGTGGTAATAGATAGTCTTAGTTTATTTTTGCTCACTAGTCTTTGTTTGCTCGTTTATGCTTGTTCTTGTTTTGTTTGCTTCTTGTTTGGTTTAATTTAGTTGATTTTTTTGCGTGAGTTAGTTTGGTTTTAGTTTAAGTTTGAGTAGCTTTAGTTTCACAATTTAAAACTTATCACTCTAGCTTATAATTGAATTCTTGTGTCCTAGTGTGTTGATTCTAGATTCTCCGTGGATTCAAACCTCAAGTGTTTCCAATGACAATTGTTTGCATTTGTTGATTTTAATTGGTAGTTTTAAGCAAACATCAGCTGACTCTTCAATTCAACCTACAAATCGCTTACCTAGGGGCTTGGAAATACACTGAACTATAGTCCCCTCTTCAGTATTGACAGTTCTATGAAATCTACTGTAAGTGGTAAATCTCTCTCTCATCAAGTTTGAATTTTTTGAGGGTAAACAAGTAGCTTCTAGTGAGCCTAAGGGAAATGTAGTTTCCAATAACAAAAGACAAAAGATGAAACGATGATTCCCTTAGCTGTATAATTCACGAAAAAGCAAGCATATCAGAATCATGGCCTAAACTCGCATCCTTTCGTGTATTGTGAAAAACCTACCTCACTCCTCTAAACGGGAGTTATGTAGCAGGAAAGTAGGGAAAACATTTCCCTGCTACTATAGTCAAATCTAAAGAAAGTTTGGTACTTAATGACTAAGAGAGAGAGAGAGAAAATCACACAGTAGACACATGTTTTGGTTTTCAGTACTATAAAGAAAATGATATTGTCAAGATTTGATCTATACTCCCAAGGAAAGCATGCACCAACCAGAATTAGGTTCAGTGATGGATCTCGAAGGGGCGACTTGAGCGTTGTTCCATTTTGAAAAGGAAGCTAAGTTGGAAACCAAGTATACGACATATCGTTTGGATTAAAGCCAATCCGATGTGTTTCACGAAAATATGTAAGATACATCATTCATACAAAAGGTAATTTTCCCATTGTTTTCAAACCTTTATTCATTTCTATAAGTTTTGCTTCAGGACAAGCAAAGAGCTAATTTTGGGGGAGTTGATAACGTTCCATTTTACCATTTTTTAAGCATATTTTAGGACTCACTTCCATAACATTTGTATACAATTGAGTCTAGTTTAGATATTATTTTTATATTCGTAGTCTTATCTTGATTTTTAGGCACTTTACAAGTTTTTAGGAATCTCAAAGCGATGATTAGAGCTGAATCTCAAGATGAGGAATCTCATAGCGATGATTAAGAAGACTTGGAAAAATTCATGCTGTCAAGAGACTTCTCAAGGAGCTTCCTGAGGTCTATCTTCCAACTAATTTTGTATTATGCTATGGTTATTTCCATATGTTGCGGATGAATGGATATACATCAAGATGCCCTTCCTCTAAAATATCGAATGACTTCAACCATCTATTGAAATCGTCAAAGTTTTGGATCGATCGATCCAGTGCCAGCTGAAGTATAAGCTTTTATGATGGTTTATCCAATAGATCGATCGATCCACATTGGGATCGATCAATCTTGTCCAACCGACTTAGTTCAGTTTTGCCTAATTTTTAGAATAGATCGATCGATCTACCTAGGGATCGATTGATTTAGGCATAAAATATTCTCAGAATATTCTCTGTCTTATCTTTTGTTATATCTTTGTTGGGTATAAATATTCTTATCTTCTCTCTTTATTTTCACGCCGAATTTTGTACTTCAATTCCTTGGAGAGCTTTTCAATATAAATTTTATTTTCCTTTATCTTTTATTTATGTTTTATTTTATTATGTCTGGTTAATTTAGTATTTAGGTAATTAAGATTCATAAGTAGGGAATTTCTCATGGTTCAAATAAATTAGATCTTTGTTTAGGTCAATAAATATCATTAGTGTTTTTGTGCTTATATGAATGTAATATTGTTTCTAGGATTGATCACCCTAGAAATTTGATTATAGACTTATTGCGCATGTTACCACGTGGTAGGTAAGAATATGAACTATATAAGTGGAGCAACAAAATCATGGACGTTCCTAAAGGAAGAAAATGCTATGTTGTAAGCGCATTGGTTGGATCATTAGAATTAATGCAAACATTCTAAAAGCATGGAACTTGATGTTGCAAATTAAACGAGAGTTTAGTAGTTCAAAGGGTATAAATTATTTGGAGATGTAGTTGTGCCGAGAGGTGAGTTCTCCGCTTTAGAACCATAGTTGAAAATAATGCCTAAGTCAATCAATATATTCACTAGTTTAATTTAGGAAAGCCTGAGAAGTTCCTAAAAGAACCCTAATATCTCGCGATATGAGTTTATAGTTTCTTCAAATGTTTTAGTATAATTTTCGGTATCAAAACCCCTCAAAAATATACGACTTTCCTAGCAAAGAAGATATATTCAGAGTTTTTTTGTCCTAACTATTGTTCTTTGAGGATCTGATCCCTTTATACTACATCGATAGTGACATCGCACACTTGCGGTAGAGTATTATGGGATTTTAAAATTTCTAAACACCGCGCCCCTGAAAAGGGTGCGCATCAATATTTATTTATGATGTTACATGCATCAATTAATGAATTGTTACTTATTCATAAGGAAGGTAGTCGTGATTGACATAACACACTTAAGAAGGCGATACAATGGATGTTGGATAGCCACAAGCGCGCATGATGGAAACTATGATGTCTTTCCACTAGGATTTGCTATAGTAAATAGCGAAAATGATGATGCTTGGACATGGTTTCTGATGAAGCTATCTGAAATTAGACCTGACGAAGAGGACCAGATTTTTGTTTATGATAGGCACTCATCAATCTATAAGAGCATCGATCGGGTAAGTAATAAAATATAGATTTAAACGATTTGTTATCAGTATAATTATAAGCCATGATGACTACTAATATATATGAAACCACAAATGTAGGTTTACCCCTTGGCATCAAATGGTATAGTTCACCTAGAAAAGAATATATTGAGTATGTTCATAAATGAACAGTTGATCCACTTAGTTTCCAGAGCATCAAGAGTATACTGCATGGCTGATTTTAACCGATTCTTTTCTGAACTAAAAATGTTGGATACCAGATGTGCATATTACCTGACTAGATTGGGGTTTGAGCACTGGACATGTTCTCATTTTCAAGGCGATAGGTATAATATAATGACAAGTAATATAGTGCAATCGTTAAACAACGTACTAAGCATGGCAAGGGAATATCCTGTTATATCTTTACTTGAAGCGATACGGACCACATTAGTCTTGTGCTTCGCTATTAGGAGAGAAACTGCTAACAACAAAGGCAATATCCTTCCTCCCAAAGTGCATGACTTGTTGATTAATAAGATTGAGAGAGCATATGGTTATGTGGTTACTAAAACTGGAAATCGAGAATATGAAGTAAGGGATGAAACATAAGCAACTTCTTATGTTAACTTGGGATATAAAACATGTACATGCAAAGAATTGATAGCTTGGTAGGAGTGCACCACACTGTCGAGAATTGGAGGCTTGCTTATGCCGGTAAGATAATACCGGTGCCCGATATCTGTTCTTTGACACCTTTGGATGGTCTAATCTTTCATTTCACTTATTTTGACTTACTTAAACAATTAAAGTAATTTCTTGCGATGTTAGACTAAGAAATTAATATACTTTGAATTAAAGTAAGGTAAGCAATAAATACTCTATGAACTAATATTTGAATTAGCCTTAAATAAATCCTTACGAATAATTTATGTATCTTTTACATAAAGATATGAAAACAAACAATATTTATCACCATAGTTAGATGTATGTCCAAAATTTTGGGAAACCCCCCAAAATATATTATTAATAATGAAAATATATTTTTAGAAATACTAAGTGAGTGGAAAGTCTAAACTATGACGTAAACACGTCTCGACTATCCAAGCGGAATGGATGGTTGAGCTAAGGTCTAAGGCGTACTTAGCTACGATCACAACCACCAAAGTTAGACAGAACACTGAACTTAAGGATATTCCAGGGGTGAATGAGTTCGAAGATGTGATTGTTGCATTGACAGGATTACCGCCACCTCGGTCTGATCCGTTCACGATCGAGTTATAACCCGCAACTGCTTCAATCTCTAAGGCACCTTACCAGAAGGCACGGTTGAAATGGCCGAGTTGAAGAAGCAGGTAAGTGAATTGATAGATAAAAGGTTCATAAGACCGACCAGTTTACCATGGGGTACACCGATGTTGTTTGTGAAGAAGAGGGATGGTAGTTTTAGACTATGCATTGACTATCGTGGGCTTAACAGAGTGACCATAAAGAACAAGTACCCTCTTTTGCTAATTGGTTCTCTAAGATAGATCTGGCTTTGGATCATCATCAGATCCCAATAGCCGAGTCTGATGTTCATAAAATAGCCTTCCAGACAGGGTACAAACACTATGAGTTCGTGACCATGCCTTTTGGGCTGACTAATGCACCAACTGCCTTCATGATACTCATGAACAACGTGTTCAGAGAATTTTTAGATGAATTCGTAATCATCTTCATAGATAACGTCTTGTTTTACTCTATGAGTCCGAAAAAGCACCAGATTCACTTATGTACGTCATTGAGTAAGCTAAGAGAGCATAAGTTGTTTGCCAAGTTGAGCAAGTGCAGTTTTTGGCAAAGGGAATCGGATTTGTGGGTCATGTGGTCTAAGATAAAGGAGTGTCCGTTGACCCAGAGAAGATAAAGGCAATATCAGAATGGCCAAGACCCTTGAACGCATCAGAGATAAGAAGTTTCCTTGGTTTAGTTTGGTATTACAGAAGATTCGTCAAACGCTTTGCAAGTATGGCGCAACCAATGAATAAACTTACCGGGAAAAATGTTCCATTTACTTGGATCGCGAACTGTGAAAAGAGTTTCTCAAAACTTAAGGAAATACTAACGAGTACTCCAGTTTTGGCATTGTCAGAATCAAATGAGTCGTATATGGTGTACACAGACGCATCACAAATGGGCCTCAGTTGCATTTTAATGTAACACATGAAGGTAATTGCTTATGCATAGAGACATCTAAGAAAACATGAAGTGATTTACCCCACTCAAGACCTTGAGATGGCTGCAATGGTTTTTGCCTTGAAGATATGGCGATGCTATCTTTATGGTGTAACGGTCCAAGTATTCACGGATCATAAGAGTTTGAAGTACATCTTCGCTCAGCCAAAACTAAATCTGAGGAAAGACGTTGGATGAAATGTGTTGCAGACTATGATTTGGACATAATTTACCATCCGTGCAAGGAAAAGCTGGTGGCAGATGCTCTAAGTCGGAGAATAGTAGCCACAAATTCGGAACAGGACATGGAAGGGTTCTTGAATATGATCGAGTCGTTGAGTTTAGCAGCTTTGACAGTCGAAAAATAACTATTGAGCTTAGGAGCAACGGATCAAGCTGACTTGTTTAGTTGGGTTCAAATTGCTCAAGAGAATGACGAGAATGTGGACAAGGTCGCAAAGAATGATAAGAACAAGTACCAGACTTTGAATAATGGAACTTGTATGGTCAATGGCCTAGTGTGTGTCCCGAATGATTAAGGGTTGTGGGAAAAAATCTTAAAGGAAGCACATCAGTCTAAGTTTTCTATCAATCTGGGGGCAACTAAGATATACTATGATCTGAAAATGTACTATCATTGGGTAGGCATGAAGCTAGATGTGGTTAAGTGGGTAGTTGAGTGCCCGACTTGCCAACTGGTTTAGGTAGAACACCAAGTTTCGAGTGGAATGTTGCAGAGCTTACTGATCCCAGAGTGTAAATGTGACATGATAACAATGAATTTTGTCACTAGCTTACCCATGTGTGACAAGAAAGATGTGATATGGGTTATCGTTGATCGATTTACTAAGCTTGCACAATTCCTTTCGGTGAACAAAAATGATGGGGCCAAAAAATTGGCTGAAATATACATGAAGGAAATAATTCAGATGAATGGAGCACGGTAAGTATAGTTTCAAACCGAAATGCTAAGTGTGTAACAACATTTTTGAAAGCACTTTAGAAGAAGTTTGGGATGAAGGTCCTTGCTAGTACGGCTTATCATCCGCAAACGGATGGCCAGTCATAAAGGACGATCCAAACACTTGAGGACTTGTTACAAGCGAGTGTATTGGACTAGGGTAGTAAGTGGACAGAACACTTACCTTTGACCAAATTAGTGTATAACAATAGTTATCATGCAAGCATTGGAATGTCGCCTTATGAGGCACTATACAGATGGCTTCGTTGAACCCTGCTATGCTGAACTCAATAGGGGGAGCGAAACATCTATGGCCGAGACTTTGTTCAGGAAACAACATAAAAGATCAGGAAAAAGCTTGAATTCACAGTTGATGACTTAGTGTATCTCTTTTGTCTTTTGAAACTTAAGATGAAATAGGCCCAATACACGCAAAAAAGTTACGCAAATAAGTGAATGAAAGAGCTTGAATTCACAGTTGATGACTTAGTGTATCTCAAGATGGTCACTTACAAGGGAAATGATTGAGCAGCCCGGTCAACTAAGCTAAGTCCGAGGTACATAGGGTCGTATAAGATTCTGGAATGAATTGGGCGAGTAGCTTACAAGTTAGAGTTGCTAATCAAACTGGAAGACTTCCACAACATTTTCCATGTATCAATGCTAAGGAAGTGTCTTGGCAATGGGGAACGAGTGGTGATCGAACCCCCATTATTAGACTTTGAGGAAAATATGACGGTCGAAAGAAGACCAGTTTGAATTTTAGAAAGAAAGATCAAAGAAGACCGAAGGAAAAAACTAGAATGATCCAAGTTGAGTGGGAGTGTGATGGTGAAGAAGAGAACACGTGGAAAACATAATTAAAGATGAAGGAAAAATTCCCTAAGTGGTATGAAAAACAAAAGACTGGTTTGTCAAAGTCTTAGATTCAAGGACAAATCTACTTAAGTGGGGGATAATTATAAAATCCGCTTTCTGTGGACCTTCCGGGGAGAATTATAAAATCCGCTTTCCGTTGAAGTGGATGAGTTAAGAAGAAATATGCTAAATTTCACGATGTTCTTTTATGAGCTAGTCGAAGGATAACCAAGGGAATCCGAATGTCCTACTAACTAGGTTGGAAACTAAATCAATTCGAAGGATTTGGGCAGTTCAGAAGCTGGGCGGAGTTGGATCAGTCAAGTCTGTGGATTTCAGACAATTCTATGATTTTCGAACAAGTCTGCTGGATTCAGACACGTCTGTCAGATTAAGAGAATTCAATGTTCATACCGGTTTGGTCGTGGTTTGGACAAGGTCGCGGGAAATTCAGGATTAGTCCGGTCGATGTTCAGACAAGAATGGTCGGTGTTGAGACAAGGTTGTTGGGTGTCCAGGCAGGTTAGGTTGATGGTTGTTACGAGCGGATTATACCGCGATCGAGAATGTGGTTTAGTGTAAGTGACTGGTTTTACAAGGGGTGTAATTGGATCGGTTTACCTAGAAATGCTAGGGTTTCATGTCCAAAATGCCTATAAATACAACATAAGTCTCCACCATCAAAAAAACCTAAGCAAAAATATTCTCAGGAATAAAGAAGGGTTTTCAGAGGCAAAATGCAAATCGTGATTAGATTTCTTCGTGTTTTTCCGAGCAGATTGCGACCATGATTAAGAAATTCCAGTTATGATATGTGAAATGTTCAACCATGATCAATATATGGCGTGATCATGTTGGAGCAAAGTGCAACAAGAGGTGTCAGATTCCAATAAGACTTAGGTTAGTGTGTGACAGTGGGTATTCTTG
The DNA here is from genome assembly GCA_009757365.2 of Lepidium campestre. NCBI lineage: Eukaryota > Viridiplantae > Streptophyta > Magnoliopsida > Brassicales > Brassicaceae > Lepidium > Lepidium campestre. The sequence continues at coordinate 67,658 of WJSH01001189.1, read as the reverse complement.
GGTTTATTTTTGGGCATAAATCAAATTAAATCTAGGCGGATTTGGATTGATTGTGATGTCTGTGTGTTCTGATTGATAAAGTCTGTTAATTCGTACTTGATTATCGCTTTGGGCTGATTCAGGTGGATCCAGGTAGTCCTAGTGGCAAATCTTGACGAACTTTGTGCTTGTATGTTCTGAATTGTTTGTGACTTGATTAAATTGATTGTATGATTGCGTTATCAGGTTAGGCATGGTAAAACGGAATGATCGCCCCACTAAGCATATTTGTCCTTACGCATTTTGCTTGAATGCATGTGATTATTTACCAAAGATGACCGTGAAAGTGGCTAAACTAACATGTGAGACCAATGCGGATGAAGGAAGGATGGATAAAATCTGGAGGAAATTGGGTTTAATTTTGATGTAATAACATATTTAGCAAACTTTTATTATACTAAATCTCCGTTTTGGCTTAAGTTTATATATTGTTTGGGCTTACTATTTGAATTGAAACCAAATTTTGACTAAGTATAAAGAGGAACCTAATATGACTAATTGTTTGACTTGCCCATGGTCGTATTGAACCTAATCCGGACTAAGTATTTGCGAGTTAGGGTGTTTCATATTACTCATTTCAACATGTTGTATGGCAAGGTTTGTCACCTACCAGTGGAACTAGAGTATAAGAACACCTCCCAAGGTTGCCTCCATATTTTCCTCCGAAAATAGATTTCTCTAAAAATGGAGAAGAAGTTTGCTCCAATGGTTTACTCCATTTCTTACTCTAAATAAATATTTTAATAATATTTTGATCTATTATCTTATTACTAATTTCTAATATACCTTTTTACTTTTGAAATCTAAATATTCTACCCATTTATATTAATTTTAAAGATATAGTCCATAATAGCATTAACAAAATCAAACATTTACTTAAAATAAAATTTTTATTACACCATATAAATAGAAACAAGTGAAAATGCATTATCAATTAACCATTATTAGTGTATTTCTCTCATAAATGATCAATTAATGTATTTCAAAGTAAAAAATGAGCTTCTTTGTCTTTGATTTTTTTATATCGAGTAAGAAACTCTTGAAATCGAGTATTTTCATCTCTCGCTATTTCACCTTCCAAAGGTGGAACTTCTCTTCCAACTTGTATTGGTGCATCGAGATCATGTTCATCTTCAATTATCATGTTATGTAAAATTATACATGTAGTCATTATATCATGTATCACATCATTTTCCCAAAATCGAGTTAGTCCTTTCATAATTGGAGAACTTCAAAAGCACGTTCTACATCTTTCCTACAAGCTTCTTGTTGTGCAGCAAAAAAAAAAAAAATTTTGGACCTCTTGGCTTGTGAATAGTTTGCACTATTGTAGACCATTTTGAATATATACCATAAGCCAAATAATAACCTATATTATATTCTTTTTATTGTATAACATAATGAGCAGGAGAAGCAATACCTTGAGCAAGATTGGAGAAAATGTGAGAAGACTCTAACACATTGATGTCATTATTGGTGCCATACATTCCAAACTATGCATGTTATATCCAAAGATCATAATCAGCCACAGCTTCAAGAATTATTGTTGGTGATCCACTACGACCAACATATTGTCCAGCCCATGCGGTAAGATAATTTTTCCATTTTTAGTGCATGCAATCCAAACTACCTAACATTATCGGAAAACCCTATTTTTCACCAATGTAAAGAAGTCAGGCAACGTCATTAGCTGTTGGTGATCATAAATATTGCTCCAAAAAAATATTCACTATGGCTTGGCAAAATCTTTTCATACTTTCGATTGTTGTTGATTCACTTATTTTTACGTATTCGTCTGTGGTATCAGCTGGTAAACCATACACTAACATTTGAAACATTGTTGTTCCTTTTTGGAGGGATGATAATCTAAGTCTACCAAGTGTATCCCTACTTTGTGTGAAGTAGTTTTCATGATTTTCAACTACAATAATAATACGGAAAAATAGAGAATGAGACAGATGATACCTTCTACGAAAAATAACATCATTATAAACCGGCATCTATGAAAAGTAATCATTGAACAATCTATTATGCGCCTATTCTCGATCACGGTGGATGGAAAAACGTCCTCAAACTGAGCCACCATGGATTACATTGTTGTTTTGTTGGTTGATAAGGTATTGCATGATCGCGTTGTTATTAGCGATTGTAAGATGTATTGCTTCTTCTTCTTGGTCGAGACTATTGATTATTTCTGTATTTTCATCATCATCTGAAGATGACATAAATAAGGAAAATGTGGCTGAGCATTGGAATTAAAACTCATTTTTAATAGTGAAATTTATGGTTATATAAGTTTATAATTTGCTATGACTTACATATAGTTATAGTGATATTTATAAACATGGAAAAGAGTTTTGGAATCAATATGTCGTTGTATTGTCAAATATTATTATAATATTATAATAGCTTGACAAAACGTGAGAATCTTGCTAGCTTTTGGTAAATGTATTATTATAATATCATAATATGCTCACGTGAGAATCTTTGCTTTTCAGATTAAAAAAAAAGAGAATCTTTGCTTTATGTATTTTCACTTCATATTGTCATTGTTAACTCATCTTGGTTATGTATTATTATACACTAAAAATGATAAATTGGTCATTGTATTTTTATCTCATCTTGTCTCAATGGAGTTGATATGAGAACTCATCTTTTTGGTCATTGTATTATCAATTCATATTTTCAATAAGAATAATGTTAATATCTATAAATACCATCATTAGTCTTTATTTCCAACAATAACATTATATCATTCAAAAATCTTTAATTTCTTCTATTTACTTAACAAGAATATCTTGTATTCGTTCATCAGGGTATTGTAAAGAAGAATATAAGTTTGTATGTAAAGTTTATATGAAAATTTCTCAAGATTCAATCACGGGTGTTTATCAAACATCTGACCAATTTTAGGATCGTGTATTGGAGGCTTTCGAGAATGGAAAAACTGCCACATAGAGTGAACGTTCAAAGAAATCTCTTCAATGTCGATTCCAAACTATAGAAAGAGCAAAAAGGAAACTACATCCATGTATCAAACAATGTGAGAATGGACGTCCAAGTGGTGCTTCAAATGATGATATTGTGAGTTATATATATATTTTAATTATCATTGTCTGAATATTTATTTATTTAGATTTTTTAAATTCTTTTTAGTTCGATCAACCGAAAGAAATGTTAATGAAAGATCCAAAATTCATGTCAGGTTGGAAGTTTGATCATGGATGGAACATTATTAAAAACTTTAAAAAGTTTAAAGATGGTGTCATCCCTACTACAAAGGTATCAAATTTATGTAGTTTCAAATTACATCTTCGAAGTCAGAAAATCCTATCCCTGAATCCGTTACGCAAGCATCTCCTGTTTTATTTTCATTTTTTCTAAATTTAGATGAAGAAGTTGACATTCTTGGTGGATCTCCTTCTCAACGACCAAGTGGGGTAAAAAATCCAAATTTAAAAGAAAAATTAATTATCAAACATCATATGTTATCAAGACTTTAGAAGAGGGCAACAAACAATTTTTGGAGCAATTAAAGAAGACAAGTGCAAAAATACAACAACATTTAAAGATTCAAAGTAAGAATTTTGCACTTATAGAATTTAAAGAGGAAAACAAAATTTTATTGCAAGACTCAAATTCCATACAAGATCTAAATATTCATGCATATATTCAATCTAACAAGCAAGATTTTTAAGGAAAATATACGATCAACAAGTCTCTTCGGCATCTACTTCTGTTGGGCAATACTTCAATGATTTTAATAGACCTCGAAATAATCTACCAAATTATTAAATCATCAGTTCATGGAGTGTTAAAATATATTAATGAGTAGCTTATTTGAGATTTTACTTTAGTTTTCTAGTAATAGTTATGTATTTTTAATTTCTCCTTATTTATTTAAGCAATATGTTATTGTATTTTCTATTATAATATATATTATTGATGTATTTTATAAATTTTATAAATTTTATAAATTTATTATTTATATTTATAGTATAAATTAATTGAAGTATAAAAATTAATCATATAATACAATTGGGCTACAAACTCTTGAACTTTGATCTCAAACCGACATCATAGACACAAATGATACAATTAGAAGAACTTGACAAACTTTGTCATGATGCCTATGAAAGCTCCAAGATTGACAAGAAAAAGGTCAAAGCCTTACATGATAGGAAAATCACAAGGAGAGAGTTCAAGGAAGGGGATAAGCTGCGTTCAAGATGGTCGGATCCTTTTGAAGTTAAAGAGAATCGTCCTTACGATGCAGTGGTTCTTCAAAATCCTTCCGGTGAGAAATTCACAATGAACGGACAAGGGATCAAGACTTATCTTGTTGACTCACCTATGGAAGAGGTAAACAAGGTCCAGTTGACGGATCTCCTTCCCGCTTGAAAAACGGGAACCACGTCAAGGTAGAGACGTAAAACAAGCGCACTTGGTAGACAATCCCATGGTATTCTTTTGTACATATTTTTACTTTGAATTTATAGGTTTTTTTTATGTGTATTATTATTTAGATCTTTGGAATCAAGTTGAATAAAGGGGGCTTAGGTCTAAGGAGGAGAAAATTCAAGGATTTGTGGGATCGGTATTTGAAGGCCTCGATCAAAGTGGGTTTTACCTTGACCGAGGATGGAGAAATCTTGATCGCATACATGGACCCTCGATCGAGGATCAAATCAAGGGACGGAGCCCAAAAACATAGAGCCGCACAACCTCGACCGAGAAGTGCCCGCCCTCGACTGAGACTCGGGTCGAGGGTCGTTACAATTTTTCTGAAGCTCCAAGGGCCTCGACAGTGAGTCTCAATCGAGGGGCGGACCATTGCCAAGCCAAGGTAAGTGTTTCTCTCTTTAGGTTCAAATAAAAGCTCTAATCCCAGTTAAAATCGGTTTACTAAATCAATTTTGTATCTCTACACACACTCAGTCATATATTTTGTCTCCTAAAACAAAACATCATCTTGTCTCACAAAATCACATATCTCTTTCATTTGTCTCTTTCATCAAAACGAACTCTAAGAAACTATCTCTACTCCAAGCTTTAAATTCTTGTCTCATAATTGCTTATCCACTAATCTTTGGTGGTTTTGACTAAGATTTCTATTAGGATTCTCTTTCTCTTGCATTCTCCATCAACAAAGCAAAGGTAAGTGTTCTTGAAATCTCCATTTCCATGGAAGATCAAAGCTCAAGTTTTGGATTTTTCAAAGAATTAGATTTTAAATGATTTGGTTGGTGATTTAGCTTGCTTTGAGTTATATTATGCTTGGGTACTTGATTGGAGCTAGGAATTAGCAAGATTTATGCACAAATTAGAAATTTTTTGGAAGCAAGGTTGAAGATAATGCATAGTGACAAATTTGCGGAAAGTTGTGTTTTTCTCTTGATTAGGATGTCATTTGAGGTAGTTAAGAGTTTCATTGTACAATGTAGATCTTTGAATTCTTTGACTTAAAATTTCACACAATTTGAGATTTGGGACAACTAAGTCAAATATTTGACTTTCTTTTGTGAAATGGGCTTGTCATGATTAATACTCGCATTCTTGGTGATTTGAGAATTGAATTGAAGTGCTCATATTCATAACAATTCATTGCAATTCTTTTCTCTTGAATTTTGAGACACTACCTAATTTTAAGATGATATCATGTATGTCCAATGGCACCAAAAACAATAAAAAAACAACTGCTAATGATGACGACACCCTTCTCAAACATTGTGTGAGCAAGAGAGCCGCGAAGTCCAAAGTGAGCTATCTCATAGGGATGGAACTCGTCCTCAATTCACCATTGATTCGGATGTAAACATTGGTTGTGTGTTTGCTACGGAGTTGTGCAACAACCGCGCTTGGGCTAGAAAAACTATAGACTCCAATCCACAATGCTTCATGGGTAGTATGCTAGTCCGACTTTTCCACGCGGCATGAGTTCCTTTACAAGATGTCGACTACAACAATGAAATTGACTACCTTGACCAGCAATACTTTACCAATTGTAGAGTATTGGCTAAGAAAAATGATGGCTCTCTTATCTATACCTACCACAATAAAGAAAGGAAGAAGCACACCTTGGTACTTCCTTGCCCGAAGAAGACTAGTATAACCTCTGAGAATCTCTACTTCGAGGATCATGCAGAATTCCTTGCAATATAGGGTGTGTCATCTTCACTTCAACATGATGCTTGGACCTTCCTGAGTTAAAGATTTATCGGACCCCAACCAAAAATGTGCTCCACACCGCTCTTCTTGCTCAACTAAAGATCAACCGAATGGCAAAGAAACAAGTTAACAAGTTGAAGAGAAAACTAAGGAAAACACCGGGGTATATATTCGAGAAGGACTCCTCCGACTAAGAGAATGGAGGAAAAGACGAGGGGACAAACATGAACAATATCATTAATACAACCGACGACAACACTGATGCTCCAAGCAATG
>WJSH01001189.1:47796-59891 GCA_009757365.2 Lepidium campestre | reverse complement strand
GAAGCTAAGATTTGTATGCATCAATTGTTTTTATCTTAGTATAATTTTGCATAATAATTGACATTCCTATTTCTTGAGAGTTTAGTCACCTCAAACATTACTTATCCATCTTGCACTCATATATTTACTGCATTTGAAATATTTTTCTTACCTATCCAAATAGTATTGATTGACTGTCCATATGTGAGAATACACCTTTGTCATTAAATTAAATGTGAAGATGGGTTGATAGGATAGCTTGTGGACTCTTATGAATACTTGTTGTTTGAAAGATATTTGATAAGTCTAAAGAAGTTGGAGTTCAATTAGAATAATATGTATTTGACTAAGTGTAATCACTCTCTTTGGTTGTTATATGCAAAGTGTTGCTAAGTTCTGGAGGTTTTGAGTTCCCACCTTCAACCTCTCTTTCGTTTTTGTCGTTTGTTTGCTTGAGGACAAGAAAAAAGCAAGTTCGGGGTAGTTGATAAACATCATTATTAGCTAGTTTTACATGTATCTTTTCATCATTTTTGCATCATTTAAGAGTTGCATTCATTCACTTTAATATAGATTTTTATTTATTTTTGCATTTTAGAGTCCTAGATTAGATAGTTGCATATTTCCCTTCTATTTGAGTTTTTTAGGTGATTTGGGAGCAAAAATAAAGAAGATTGGCTTTGAATTGGATTGTGGAGCTAAGGATGGAACAAAGGAGCATGGAGTGAAGAGATTTCACGAGTGGAGAACGGCCTTGATCAAGACTAGGATTGAGGCGCATCGCATGCCATTGTGCCGAAAGCTACCCTCAACTGAGACCAGTCGAACCTCGATCGAGACCCCAGCCGAGGGCCGTGCGCCGTAGAGATGAGGGACACGAGTCTCGATCGAGACTCTAGCAATCTCAACCAAGGAATAACGCGAGGTGAAGAAGATGACCCTTGACCGAGACAAAGTTGGGTCTCGATCGAGACTCTAATCAAGGAACGAACGATGCAGAGATAAATGACATAAGTCGCGGTTGAGGGATGATGCAGCTGCGATCGATACTTGAGAGATCACGATCGAGTGATGGAGAAACTGCGGTCAAGGCATGGATCAAGTACCGGGATCGAAGGAGACCGAGCGAGGGCCCTCAACCGAGGGTCCGATCGAGGCCGACCATTTCTCACCTATTCTAATTGGATCCGACCCAATTTTTTCCAGGTGAACTTAATTTGTTGGTGCATTTGTAACCCTAAGTATTTAAGCTAAAACACACTTCTAAAACAGAAAGAAAAAAAGAGTCTTATTGTCTTAAGAACTTTTAGAGAGAAGCTAGGAAAATATATTGGAGACTCATTTTTGGATGATGATCACTGAGTCATCATGACCTTTTTATTGAAGATATCTAATCCAATTTTCTTATCTATTTTCATTATGTTTATGCCTTTAGTTATTTTCTTGTATTTATTTTTCTCTTTGAATATGGTTAGTGAGTAGTGATTAGATGGGTTGAAGGTTAGGTAGATCTAGGTGGAGTGTTCTTAATGCTAGGATTGAGTTAGTCATTCAAAACTAGATGTTAGGAAGTTTATCGCCCGAGATGTGTTCAATGAATTTCTTGAATGACTCTTTTGTGAGCTTTTCTTCCCTAACCAACAAGAGTTGATGTTAGGGTGATTAGTGGTCTTAGTGAACTCATTTGATAATGTTTATTGACTGTTTGGTTGGTAAATGAGAGTTTAGTTTGATTGAATAGTTGATAAAGGGTTCAATGCCATAAGAGTGGGTTGTTCTATTTGAGTGTTTCATTCTTTATGATGGTATTAATTGTGTTCTTGAGCATCTTGAATTCATTATCTTTTCCCTAGATTATTTTTCTGCCTAAAATCCATTGTTTTCCATTGATTAGCTAGCTGCTTTTAATATCGTTTGTCCCGACCTGATTGCTTATGCTTGTTTTTGTCTACTTTGTTTGATAATTAGTTCAGTTTGATTTCTTATATTTGTTTTGTTGTTTCTAATTTGAGTTGTTTAGCTTAGCATTAGTTTGAAACCCCTTATTATTGATCACTTTAGCTTAGATTTGGGTTCTTGTGTCTTTGTGTGTTAGTTCTACACTCTCTCTGTAGATTCGAACCTCAAATACTTATGATGACATGATTGTTTGGATTTGTTGTATTTAATTGAGTGTTTTAAGCAAACATCATGATACTACCTAACGCAGTCGGAAGTCTCAAGGATTTAATGATCAACAATTGTTAATCCTGATGTCTGAATACTAGCGTGAATCGGATTGAACAAGCCTAAAATTCACTAAGTTTTTTTGAATTCACCATAATCTCTAAAATCCACTAAGGAGAGGAATAATCAATGTTCTTTAAAAATAAGTTGGATAATAATTCACTATATTCTTATAACTTCGAGTATCTTTATATATGGATCCCAAAAAGTCACTTGACAATTAAATCTTAACTATATGATTACCTCTGTGGTGCACGGAATATTATTCTAGTAATTGTATTATTTTCATTTGGTTTTAAATATTCATAATTTTGTTTTTGTTGTATGATGCAAAGTTTAAAATATATAAAATCTCTTATATATTTATTTTTGTTTTCGTATACTTATATTATTTATTTATTAGTATTTATTTATAGGTATTTGAGCTTGATAGTATATATTTTTTTGTTATTTGACCGTTGTACATGTGGAACTCAATATTTTTATAATTTTGAGTTACTTGCTATTTGGTTAGTTTCGATATATAGTAAATTTTTAATTTGTCCAATGATTTGTAGTTATTATCATTTTTTATATTTTTATAAGATTTTGATAGTTGTTTAAATTAACAAACATTCCGCATAAATTATGTAGAGCTCACAAATTATTTTGATTGTTTAATTATAACTAAGTTCAAGAATCATTATTTGGTAATTAATGTCTTAGAATGTCTAGTAATTATTTTTGACATTAATCATTATTTGCATAGCATACACATACAATTGTAAAATAATTTTCACATTCGTAGTAGCTATAACATTAATAACATAATAATAAATTCATTAAATTATAAATAGGAACCAAATAACAAAAATTGAAAAATAGGAACCAAATAAAAAAAGTATAATAAACAATAAGAATAAATAAGCACTCAAAATTATTGTTCTAAAAGTAGAACATATCCATCAAACGCTTGACTTCGTAATCTCATAAACAAAACTTACACGCGATATACATATTAATGTCATTATCAACCCTGTAATTACACCAAAAGTTGTTGTAATGTAGGTGTTTTGAAGTCTTACCATCACAGTAACAGATGTCTTTAACGTATGATATCATCACCTCATAAAAAATCAGTGGATCAGGCGGATTGAGATAACCAATGACTCGATTCCGGACTTTGTCGAGACTTTCATTGGTTGCTGAAAACATAGACATAAGTCATAGTTACACATCAATGCCTATTATTTATTCATAAGTCATAGTTAGGGTTTCAAAAACTATAGGATATATAAATACACAAAAACTTCAGTTAATTTTTGAAAACTTACGTGAAAAGATTGCGTTTCATTAAATTTTTTGAGTAGTTCAACTTTGTTTACCAACCGATTAACCTTCTAGGGTCTGATCACTACCATTTGCAAGATGCTTCTTTTCAATACCAACAATGAATAAGAAACTTTTTCCAACCAAATTATTGATAGTCGTTAGAATCTTTTCAGAGTTTTCAATCTTCACACATGTAAATGTATTAAGTTAACATTAATATTAAATTAACGTCATTACCTTACTAAATGTAAAGATGAAGTCAAACAATAGGAATATTTATATTACCTCTCCAACAAATTCAGGTAATTCAGCTGCGGAATGATAGATAATTTGTTGAGCTATGTAATCAAACATTAAAAATCTAGTTTCCCCAGTTTCATCACCAACGTTCACAAAAATGTAATACCTATTAGAGTATTTGGTAAACAAAAAACTTAATCAAACCATAGAAACAATTACAATTGAAATATTAAACAATATATAAAATTAAAGAAGTTATCTTATTTTGGAACCACCTCAGTAACATTTGAATCACACTTTGCACAATTCCAAACACGATTTTCGAGAACTTGAACATCATCATCATCTTCACCTTCATAGCAATGAATGGGAAATACCTTCTTATTGCATATTTTGCAACTTAAACAGCACCACCCATAATCGTAATGTATGCCAAGTATAATCACCATAGTAAAATATGATCCAATCTACTATTTAAGGAAATAATGATTTAGTATAAACATGTATAGTAGTTTCCATATATATAAAAAAAATTAAATAGAATAATTATTTTACCTTAACCGTATCATGCGTTCCTTAATTGTTTTCTTTAGAAAACACTTAAAGAATTCTTCACAGACACACATAGAACTAGATTCAGCTAACTTCATTGACGGAGGCACAACCAACTGCAAATCATCATTCGGTACGCTAAAAAAGAATAAAAGTAGTCAAAATAGTCAGAAACTGAGTTTCCCAATAATTAAATTTGATAAACATTATAACAAAATTAAAACTTTTGTGTTGATTGTAATGCTAACACATTAGGGATTGTATCCTTGTCAATCTATAATTGTGAACATTCAAAAATATTAGAGACAGTTATCACATCTGCAAAAAAAAATATAGACATTTAGTTATTAAAATCAAAATATAGGAAAAAGGTTAAACCTCTAATAGAAAAAACAACAATTGTCTTATTGGTAAATTCTATTGAAACCTTCTCTTGCATAAACTTAGCATATTTCTCCCAAAGCACACACGAAATTCAAACATCGCTGTATATAGCATATTTTAGTGCTTCATATGTTTTTATATAGAAGATTAACATAAGATTAAAAAACATATTTAGAATTTCTTAGCTCAATATTAGCAGTTTTTTTTTGTTTCCCACTGGCCTCAGTGACAACCATGTTATCAACATAACCAATTGCCGAAGAATATCTAGAATAGTAAAATCGTTAGAAAACAATACAACTTTTTACATAGATTATACGATTTCTTTGTTAGAAGCAAAGATAATAAAACGAATGCCAAAGATCTATAAAAATAATCAATATTGTAACATTGAAAATAAATGATAATAAATTTAAAATACTAAATAAAAAACATAACCAAAGATAATAAATATAGGAATCGCACCAATTAAGTAGTTTCATCTAGATTACCAGCGAGTAAATCACTGTAATCTATGAAATCTAGACCAAAGAGATTATTCGGCAAAGGATCAGTTGACCTTACCGAAGTAGTGTAGACAAATGTGATCTTGAACTTATGAGAACTGGTCCTAAAATAACCAGTGGCTGGACATACCTCGAACTTACTAATTATCTTAGTATCTCCCTCTTGTAGAAGAGAACTAAATTTCTGAATCATATCCTTCTTCACACTCCCATGAATTTTAAAACCCAAAAATAACAAATATAGGTAAGTAAAATCACGAAATAATTTATAAAATGTTAAAAAAACATGTAAATAAATCTTCACTTATTTGATCATCAACCAAAACAACTTCAATTGTTTGGCCATACTCTTTAGCAAAGACCTTTCATAGCCGAATGATTTTGCCTTTGATCCTCCATTGTTGATTGAAGGGTTTGAGAACCGTGATCGTATTGAGAACCATGTTTAATTGCTTTGTAAGACTAATTGCTTTCGTATAGGTTTACTTGACTTGATTAGTCTATCACATCACATATATATAATGAGACATAGTCATCTACAATTAAGTTAGACTGAATATTGACATAATCGATTAAATATATTCCATTGAATTGTATTCTTTTTCTTCGATATTTTATGTATTTTTCAAGGGAACAATATCATCACACAAATAATTATGATTTCCATAACTTTTGAAAACATTCACTATTTTTTGCTTAAAAATGGTAAATGCAGTGATCGAAAAAGCGCTAGGCGCTAGACGGGCGGTGACTTTCCGCCTAGCGCCTAGAAAGACTAGTCGGGGCTTAGGAGATTCTAGGCGGTTCAGACGGTTTCTAAATAAATTATATTTTATATATGATAAACTAACTATATATACTATAAATATAACAAATAAATGAATCACATGATTTAGAATTATTTTTTTTTAGAAAAACAATTTTTAAAATTTGAAAAACATGTTATTATTTTATTTTAAAAAATATTTTTGTTTCTAAATTTATTTTTATTTTTAAAAGCGGCCGCCTAGACTGCCTAATCACCGCCTCAACCGTTTAACTACAATGACCGCCTAATCCATCCGATTACACTAAAATCTAATCGGATAGTGTCCGCCTAGCTCGATTTTTCGAATAGAGGTTAAATGTAATATTCACTTTGTGTTTAGACTTAAATGATTAAAATTTTGTATACAAATCTGTAATATTTAATATTATTTTGTAAACATGGTAAATGGTAAGTGTAATATTAACTTTTAATTAATAATTACTACTGTATAATGTATTTATTATTTGTAATTATTTGTAATATGGTAAATGTATATTATTAAAAAAATTTGTATACAAATCCTCTACATTTACTATTTTTGGGTAAACATGGTAAGTGTAATATTCACTTTTTATTAATACACAATTTTATAATATGGTAAATGTATATGATTAAAAACTTTTTTTTTTTGATAAAAATTTCAATGCAATAATTTAAACGTAGCAAAAGCTGAAATTATACAAGCAATATAGAAAGGCTCACATCTTAGAATCTACTTGAACTCAGAAATATAGTTAGGCTTTAGGCCCAATTAAGTCCACAAGGGGAAGTGAAAAGGCATCTTCTTCGTGCGGCAAAATTCGCGAAGGGAAATTAGGCAATTGAAAACCAGAGTTGAAGAATCAGACTTGCTTCACTACAGTTTTGGTCTCGGAAGGCTGAGATTCGATTTTTTTTTTTATCATACTTCGAATAATGGTAGCAATTGTGTAGATTGAGCGATGGCTTTGGCGAATGACGAATCTATAACAAACATAGTCAAACTTTAATATAAGTCTAGACATGATCATACTCCAGATAGATACATACAATCTTTCTACTAAGCAAAACCTTGTCACCAATCATGTCACCTATAATTATTTTTCCTTCTAAATTGTGATTGGCCATTTGAGTAATCTGAAGTATCGTACCATAGCATAACCCACGTTTAGGATCAACATCTCTCGTCAACCTACCATGAGTTCCAACCTTCAATCCTAGAGCATGATGTTGTAAATCATATATCTTAGTTTTGTTTAGAAAATCTGGAGTAAACACCATAGTAGTTAAATAGAATTTCGATAATATTTTTATGGTTTCATTTAGATTTAGGTGTGACAAAATAGTTCTCGATTACTCATATACATAATAGAACATAGTGGATTAGAATTAGGTTAGGTTGTAATAATGATCATCTATTTTTCTTATATTAGATGATACACTTGACATATAAGGTTCATTATTTTCGTGTAATTATTTCGGTAAATTATGAACTCAATAACATACAATTATAATGATATTTTCTGGATTTCTTAATTAGAATCATTTGTTTTAAAGAGATCTTAAACAATAAAATTTGATACTCGATTGTTAATATAGAAAATACACTTTACATAAAAGATTAGCGTAATGTTTAATGGTCCACGTTAATACATTTGGACAAAAGTAACCGTACTAATTTTGTAGTACAATAACTAAACTCTAATGACATACAATTTAATATACCATATGATTGTAAGATTATTTTTATAAAAATGTTACACTTTTATTATATAGACATTTTTATTATATAGAGAATATTAAAGACGAAAACCAAAAGCATTGTAGGGGACATAATTTGAAAACGAAGATAGATAGCAAACTAGTGTTGCGAGAGCATAACAATGTTACATGGTTCAAAATGATGATGTGTGATTCAAAATGATTATTTGTGATTCAAAGTAATGAATCGATTAAGAATGTTAAAGAGCAAAAAAGTGATCATTAAGAAAACATTGACAAGCTTGCTCCTACATCAGAAGGATTGAGTAATCTTCAAATCAAGCTTAATTCACTTCTTTTCAACACACAGTAATTGCCTCCAATTGGTAAATTCACCGGTAAATCATCATATATTGATATGGCCATGGATCAAAAATTTTGTCCAAGATTTTCTTCCATCGGTAGCTTGGGATTTGAGATTGAGAACAAAAAATACTATTAAACAAGAATTTTGATGATTGTTTGAACTAGTTAAAGATTGTTTGAAATTAAGTATCTAACTATTGAGTAATTTATGTAAGAGAGAAAATAAATACACGTGAGAGAAAGAAAGAGAAAATAGTGGAGATCATAGGGGTATGAGACTCCTATTTATGAACAGTATACTACCTTTATTAAGGGTTTCAATTACCTAATTTAGCCAAAACTTATGGTTATTTAATGCAATTACTCTATTATCAAAACTCAAAATTTTAAAGAGCTCCCATTTGTATTTGATCATCCCAAGAAGCGACCGAACAAGGAATAATTCAAGATTCTCTTCAGTTTCGCTAATGGAATTCCAACATCTATCCAAGATTTCCATAACTTTTTGAATATCTCCGTCTGGAGTATTTAGTTATAAGTTTAATGATGTATTATGCTTCTTCTTGTATTGAACAAGTTCTTTTTGGATGCTGATGTAAGTCCGAGACATTAATATATTAATAGAAGCATTTTAGTGACAAAAAAATAAAATAATACAAGATGTGATCATTAAAAGTGATGTTAGTGAAAAAAGAAGTATTTTGTTAAAATCGTAATGAATACTTTTACCATATTAAGTAGTTTTCATTCCAACTTTCCAAAACAAAGAAAAAGAATCACATAGCTCCACAGACCAATATTCTCTCTTTTCAAAGTAACACATCCACTATAAAGAAACATAAATGAAAGCAATAACAATAACAATCACAATAACATTCACAATCACAATCACAATCACAAACACAGATTCCTCCTATCATCCACTACACAAAAGATGAAAATAGTCTCACACACAATGTACATTGTAAACCTGCAAAAGAACATAAAATATCTCACTGGCCTTTGTTTCGTGGATCTTCAGTGTGCGTAGCATTATAGTCTTTTGTGTAAACCCGGTGTCTCCTCTCCCGTGAGTATATAACCCAAAACACCAAAGACAGCATTACACCAGAAGACACCAAGACAAGACCCACATAGATCCAACGAGTGTATCTTTTCAGTCCCGGACAATGATCTCTCTCGATATCAGTGAATGTAGACCTCACGAAGTCACACCCTTGCAGGTCTGCCAAGAACGGACCGTACCTGTACAGACCATAGCTTACATTAACTGCTGCAGCCATTTGACCGTAAAGCTTTGGGGTCAGACGTCCCTGTGTGCTGCATGTGCCTACTGTTTTGATCTGGCAAGTGAAGTTCTTCCATACCTGCATAACAAGTAAATGAGAGATTGTGATACCTATTCTTGAAGTTTTAAGATAAGTGCTTAATGATGTCTTTTTTCTTGATTAAGGAAATAATCTGGTATTTTGCTTTCCTTGTATATACAGATGAATTGTTGGTTACTCATCCAAACTTAGAGAGTTTTATGATTTTATCTGGATTATTGGTTTTACAGCGAGAGATGGCTTCGAGTTATTTATCATCCTTGTTGACTGAGACATTTTGGGTTTTGTTCATTTCTTTTGATTTCAATCTCTACATGTGATTCTGAATTCAGAAATTTCTGAAACAAAACCTGTACTTGGTGAGAGAGAAAGTCCTATGTTTACCTCTGTTGCATTGTTCAGATGAACCTGACCAGGCTGACATTGGTGGTCAGAGAGATCAGCATTAAAGGGATTACAGAGAACGGGCATCAGAGGACCTGACTGGTTGTAATATAAGGGCCGCAACTGAGGCGGGAAGTTTCTGTTGGCCATGGTGTTGATGGCATTGTCAAGAAGACTGACCAATTGGTATGTCACAAGCTTCGAACGAGTCAATGTTTCTCTCGCAGTTGCATTATCAACACATGGTAGAATATCGTCTAGAGCCGTGTGAGCTGTTGGGTGTTGAACCCATTGGTCCATGGCAACACATGTATCCCCTACAACGCTGAGAAAGTACATAAAGTTTTGTTTGAGAACCTTTCAATTGATGCATTGAGTAAATGACTGGTAGAGAGGATACGGAACTCACTTGTGTAGAACCAGAAATACACCACACAAAATGAAGGTACCCGTGACGAGAATCCATCCAAGGATAACCAACCTATGTATATCACAATAGATCTATCAACATAAGGTGAAACCAATGTAAAACGCAGCATAAAAATGAGACTTCACTTACGTGTATACTAAGCACTGCAGTCCAAAGATTGAGAGTACTGTATAAAATCACAATGAAAATAATCAGCAGGTTAAGTTTTGTAATCAATAAATGTCCCTAGGAATTTGCTGATGCATATAACCAGACTACTTACAAAATCCAATAAATGCAAGGAAAAGCATAACAGCAGCAATGATGATTAGCGCAAGTCTCCTGCAACAAATAATGACAAGTTATAAGCAAAAAGGTGAAACCAGATGAAAAATAAACAATATAGTAATGGATTTTTACATTTGGTCCAAGACTTTCTGAATCTTGTCTTGGTTCTCCATTGTTTTGTCAGAAAGAGTTGTGGCTGAGGAGTTAATCTTTCCCTGTATGTTGTCGATGCTCGATAAAACATCCTGTGGTAGTATGTTGGACTGCACATCCACCGATTTAGCTGCATTGAGATAATCTGACACATTCCTGAGGTTTTCTGACGTGAGAACTGCCTGGCTCACAACATAATCTAAAGTATTTGATGTGCTAGAATGAAATTTCCCTTGACCCGTGTACAGGAAAACACATCCCACTCTGAAATATTAAAACAAAAGATACCAAAATTAGAGAAAATGTCCACTCAATCATCAACAAATATAGATCATTATAGAAGAGTCTAGTAAACAAGATAGTGGCAAAATTACATTGCAGCAATTGTAAACAATATGAGAAGAATCAGGGAGAGAGCATAAGCAATCCGGGAGTAGCCGTAAGGTCGATGAGCACAGCAGCAATAACAAAGGCAAATCAGAGACAAAGATAGCCCAAAGAACACAAACCAGACTCCAGCTATGACAAAGAAAGGAGCTGCTGTAAAAGCAACAGACTGCACAAAAGAAAGATTACTTTTGGTCAGATAAGTTCATAGATTGTCACAAATATTGTCCAAAATGTTAAAGAATCATCATAAATATAACAAAAATCGATTGGTTTCAAACACTTTCATCCTTATCAGCATAAAAACTGATTTAATCAAGAAGGCTAGTCATGATTTTTGAATCCTAATCCCTAATTACCATAAAACAATCAAACTCTACTTAAGCCAGAGTTTTGATTCTAAAGATCAAAACTTTAACCAAAATCTAAGTACCCTACTCAAATGAACGAAACCCAACTTGCAAGGAGAGAGATACAACCCAAGAGAAGATACTTTGGACCACAGAAATAAAGACTCACAGTCCAATAATTGGTTCTGCTTATATTCCATCCACCGGTGTAAAGCTTTAAATCATTATGAGGATCTTTTCTTCTGGTTCTCTTAGCAGCCAAAATCAAAGATGAGTTTTCTCCATTTTCCTCTGCAATAACTCTTTCTATTACACTTGTTCTCTTCCATTCTACTGCACTTCCTTCTTCTTCATTACTCACCCCTGAAACAATCCAACCCAAATTGAAACTTTAGAAACTTAATCGATAATATTGTAAGAATAATTCTGAAAAACAAAAAAACAACAACTTTTGTTCAGAAGTACATTGAAAAATCTCTGTCAGTCTTACCAACAATAGATGTTCCAGTGGCGACCAGAAGAAACGAAGAAAGAATAACAAGTAAAAACACTCTTTTGGATCTGGAACACAACATTCTTTTTTTCTTCTCTCTCTGTTTTCAAGTTTTGTTTTTTATTTGTTATTTTCAATCGTAGTTGAGTAACACTGGCTCACGTTAAGAACACGATTTGATTGAAGACGCGGTTCTCTTCTCTTCCTCGAATCCTCGGCGTTTTCTTAATTGATTAATTTATTTCCATTTA
>WJSH01001189.1:2361-46025 GCA_009757365.2 Lepidium campestre | reverse complement strand
AGAATAGAGAAAAGAGAGAACATTTTGTGAAAAGAGTGGAGTTTTCTCATTAACCTCAAATGATAATATACAAGGGGTTTATATATAAGAAGCCTAGAATGAACCTAGCCTACATATATTTTCGGATTCACAAAAGCAAAAAAGCATAAAGCATTGTGCTTTATGCTTTTAGTCACCAAGAAGATAAGAGTGCTCAACGGTTATGTGTACTGATGCGGGAACTCTTTTTGGGTCCTTCATGGGCTTTTCCTTCTTGGGCTTCTTCTTCTCTTTTCATGACTTATTCTTCGGCCTTATTGTAAGCTGACTGAGATGATATGGGTCCTTGATTAATACTCTCACTTAAGCTAATTCGCAAGGAACGAAGACTTAGCTTGGAGACTCATAGACAATCACCTCATTAAAAACCATACCAATCCAAAACCACATATGAAAAAAGACTCGGAAGGGAAAAAAAGTATGATCATTTATGAGTAGGGAACTTTTGATCATGCCCGAGATAGATCCACGTGTCCAAACTTGCTATAGATGTAATTGCAAACCTTGGTACTCACGGCCTTCGTAAAGATGTCCGCCAGTTGGTCTTTACTTGGTGTGTAGCACGGAAGAACAACTCCCAACTCTATTTGTTCTCGAACTTTATGGCAATCCACCTCTGTGTTTGGTCCACTCATGGAAGACCGAGTTCGAGGCTATATGGATCGTGGCTTGGTTGTCGCAATGCATGGTGATTGGTTCCTTTCTCTCGCGGCCTAGATCTTTGAGAAGAGCGTTAAGCCATACCAGCTCGTCCGTAAGCTTCTTCATGGCCCTATATTCGGCTTCCGCACTTGAGCATGCTACAACCTTTTGCTTATTGGTCTTCCAAGTTACCAAGTTGCCTCCAACGAAGGTGCAATAGCCGGTGGTTGATCTTCTATCATTCCTATCTCCAGCCTAATCTGCATCAGAATATCCGGTAATGTCTGAGCTTCCATTCTTGCCCATCCACACACCTTGACCGGAGGTTCCCTTCAAGTATTTGAGAATCCTTTCAACCATGGTCCAATGGTGCCTTGTGGGAGCTTGCATGTGTTGGCTAACCTGATTCACGGAAAAATATAGATCAGGTCGAGTAATGGTAAGATAGATGAGCTTACCTACTAGCCGCCGATATCGTTGAGAATCTTCAAACGGTTCGTCGTTTTTCTCCCCCTTTCAGTGGACCTTGTAACCATCTTCAAGGGGAGTCTTTGCGGTCTTACATCCTAACATCCTTGTTTCAGCAAGTAAATCAAGTGTGTATTTCCGTTGAGAAAAAAAGAGGTCGTCCATAGAACGATATATTTCAATGCCTAGGAAATACATTAGTGCACCAAGATCTTTGATATCAAAAACAGAGCTAAGATAGGATTTAGTGGCGGTTATGCCTTCCTTATCATCTCTCGAGATGATAAGGTCATCGACATATATTAAGACCACCACAATACCTTACGGCCCCTTAAGGGTGAAGAGAGTATGCTTGACCTCGAACTTCTTGAATCCGTGGCCTCGAAGGGTTAAGCTAAGCTTATGATACCACGCCCGTGAAGATTGTTTAAGGCCATAGATAGCTTTCCAAAGCCATAAAACCTTCCCGGGAGTGAACTTAGACTCTAGGCCGGGCGGAGGTGTCATATACACTTCATCTTCAAGCTCACCTTGAAGCAAGGCATTCTTGACATCCATCTGCCATAAATCCCAAGATAGGTTAGTAGCTAAGAAAGGACAACCCTTATCGTATGGAGCTTTGCGACTGGAGCAAAGGTGTCCGTGTAGTCGAGGCCGTAGGTTTGGGTGAAGCCCCGAGCTACCAGACGAGCCTTATAGCCTTCAATCTCTCCATTCCTCATATACTTAATGGTAAACACCCATTTGATGTAACTGCTTTCTTTCCTAGGGGTAGGTCAGGCTCGTCCCATGTATGGTTTTTCTCCATCGCATAAGTCTCATCGTCAACCGCATCAAGCCATTCCTTTATTTGTTTGGCCTCATCATAGCTTTGGGGTACCTGATCCATTTTAATTTTTTCAAGAAAGGCTCTAAATTGAAATGGTAAGAAGTAAACCAAAAATATTGTTTGAACTGGAAGGGCCACGGCTTGAGCATTATAGAAGACCGGAGCTTGACGAGTCCGAGTACTTTTACGTAGAGGTTGGGACGGACCAGTAACAGACTGAATTGGACTCATAACTGGTACTAGTTGATGTCCATACCCCACGCCTGAAGTACTAGGCCCGTCGGAGTGGGTACTCGGCTCGGTGGATGGATGATCGGTCGCAAGAGAGTCGTTCGTCGGATCATAGGTGTGATCCGATGCATGTTCAGGCATAGATGAGGATGACGTAGGGGTACTCTCCTGAATGGAGATCGTGTTGTCTGCGACTTGACCAGATTGGCTTTGCGGCTGGGTCGCGGCTTGACCGGATTGACTGTGCAGCTAGGCCGCGGCTTGACTTGGTGACTGAGCTGCGACCTTACCTGGAATGTTGTATGAACTGGCTGGAGTTGCAGACTCTCGATCAGAGGTGCTGTCCACTTGGACTGTTGGCGGTATGGTGGTTTGAGCATTAGTCGCCAGACCATTACTTGGAGCGGTCGCAACACCTAGGCGGTCGAGAAGAAACTTGAGGTTTGCGGCTCTATCTAGATTGGGCTAGGGCAAGTCTTGAAGCTGCTCCCAGTTCTTTTCCTCATAGTATATGTGGTTCTCCAAGAATTTAACATCAGGTGATACATGAACCTTCATTTTCTCCGGATCAAAGCATTTATACCCCTTTTGAGTTGTGGAGTAGCCGATGAACATACATCTCTTACTCTTAGCTTCAAGCTTGTTACTAAGCTCTCCATAAACTAATACAAAACACACACAACCAAACACTCGTAAGTGGTTTAAAGATGGCTTGGTTTTGTTTAATACCTCAAAGGAAGACATGTCCTTTAGGACTCTTGTAGGTATCTGGTTTATCAAGTAGCATGATGTAATCACGGCATCTCCCCAAAAATTCTTAGGGACGTTCATGTGGAACATAATGGACCGAGTCACTTCCATCAAGTGTTGGTTCTTTCATTCCGCCACACCGTTTTGTTGTGGGTTGTATGGACAACTTGTTTGATGGATAATTCTTTATTTGCTCAAATGGTCTTGAAACGCCTTACTCATATACTCTCAACCGTTGTCCGTTCTAAGTACCTTCAATTTTGAATTAAATTGATTAGATATATAGTTTTCAAAATTTTTAAAGGCATCGAACACACGATCTTTAGATGGTATCAGGGTTATCCAAGTATATTTCAATTTCTCATCTATGAATGTGACAAAATATATATGATTATCTCTAGATGCACAAGGTGAAGTCCACACATCTGAATGAACAAGATCAAAACATCTTTCATAAATAGTCGAAGATAAAGGGTAAACCGACTAGCAATGTTTGGCAAGAATGCAAGCTTCACATTCAAAAATTTTAACTGGCTTGAGGTGAGAATGAAGAAGCCATCACTTCTCCTTTACGTGACCTTTCTTCTTGTAATGGACACAAAACACCTTCTTCCTATCTTCAAGAGGTTTGACTTGAGCATTGTTTGCCGTGAGAAGACCACTACTCCCTTTACCACCAAACAACCCGATTGAGCATTGCTCTTTTTGGATTTGAGCACAAACTTCTTCTAGCTTAGGAAGTTTCTTGGAAAGGAGGATATGCTTGATGAGGTCGTTGAAATTCGGGTTTAGGTTTTGTAAGAGCCCAAACATTTTGTCTTGCTCGCCTCTCTCACGTATTACTTTAGCATCACTAGAACTCGGGCGAAACATGTCGAGTTCAACCCACAACGAGCGAAACTTTCCAAAGTACTCTGTAAAGTCCATGTCTTCTTGATAGAGTGTGGCTAAAGCCTTCTTCAACTCAAAGACCCGGGTCAGATTTGAGACGTTTCCGTACACACTCTTGAGTGTGTCCCAAAGCTCTTTCGCCGTCTCACAATAAGAGTAACCTTCAAGAATTGGAGGGTCGAGGGAGTTTTGAAGAACGGCGAGTACCACTTGGTCAACTTGACCATTTTGACACAATAGACAACTATCGTATTAGTTTATTTTCTCTCTCAACCAGATTTTTTTCATGGCTTTTACAGTTGTATCTGCATTGAAACCAGTCTTGCAAAAATGCAAGATCTGAGTCAAAATTCTTTGGCTATAGAAGGCATTTACTCCGGAGTTTGGCCAAACCATTGAAATGGTTTTATGCAATGAAAAGGTAGATGAAACCAAATTATTAGATTTATTTTACCTTATTGAAACCAAATATGTATTATGTCTATTTTATCGCATATAACTTTATTTATACGAGTATATCAATAATCATTCTTTTATTGATTTTAAAGATTTAATTATTGTAGGGTTCTAAGATCCATTGCAATATCAAGCAAGAGTTGATCAAAAAGTTTTACTACCTCCTTAAACAAGGTGATACCAAAAATTTTGGTAATTTTATTATTGGCCCTACTATAGGTCATTACCGAACAAGTCATCACAAATTCAAGATCTCTTTTGCGGCAACAACATCTGTGAAACAGTGACCCTCTACCAAAGAATTTGCTAGGTTTTGTCTTTACAGATTTCAACGGTTTGCATGATGGTAAATTTGGTGAGAACTATTTGATTGGTAAGTGGTTTCTATATTTAAATATTAGACAATAATAATTAACTCTACTAAATACTTGGAAAAGTATGTGACATAATTTTTTTAGTTAAATACATTTCACATATATAATTATCAATTGTTTTTACCAAATTATCGTTTGGATGCCTTTATATTTCTTTTGTAGATGTCATTGGTCAAATTTTACATGTTGAAGATATTGAGTTGACAAATGTAAATGGCCGACCAACAAAAAGAATGAATATTGAAATAAAAAACACGGAGTAAGTAAACTATATATATTTAATCTATTTTTTTGAATACAATATAATTTAAATAAATATCTACTTATATATATTTTGGCAAGTTCATTTATTCATTGTTATTTTATAGGGATGCCATATTAAATTGTGTTTTGTGGGATAAATATGCTGAGTATGTCCAAGTTTGATGATTTATAGGTTTTATGATTTATAAAGAGTTATAAATATTTTAAAGTTTGATGTTATTCAATTTTGACTTTTGGAGAGTTTATTAAAGTTGTGTGTTATTGGTTTTGAGATTTTAAAATCTTGTCTACAATCATTAAAAGTCATGTGTTGTTCGATATAAGATTTTAAAAAATTATTCAAAGTCATGTGTTATTCAAATAAAAAGAATTTAAATGACTTTATAAATCTTACAAAGTTTAGTGTTATTGGTTTGTTGATTTTAAACCTTTTTGTTTATAGAAAGAGTCTTTCAAAATCTTAGGTGTTACCCCAAGATTTTAAAGTTATTTTCTTGAAAAACATAGTTCTTTAAAAAATAAAAAGAATTTTAGTAAAATAAAAATGAAATAATATATAACTAAAGATAATTATTGCAAAAAAATTATATGAACTAATTCTTTTTTCTTTTCTTTTTTTATCAAACTATATGACTAATGATAATATATGTTTAAAATCCAAAAGAACAAATTTTTATATAAAATGGAAGATATGCAAAAAAAAATTTGTTCACAAAAATTTAAAGGCGAAATAGTAATAAATAATTAAAAATATAAAATTTTTAAAATAATATCTACAAAAATATAAATTCGAAAAATGAATTCTACAAAATTATATTAATAAGATTATAGAATAATATATTATGAAAGAGTTTGATATTATGTTAAAGTACATAAGAGTATGTGAGAGTTTGTAAGAGTATATGATATTATGTATAAAAATATTGTAATAAAGTCTATGAGATTCTTTAATTTTGTAAGAGTTCACCAGATTCTATAATTGTTGTAGTCATTCAAACTCTTTAGAAATCATATTTGAATAAGGCCCTTAATGTTTCTGACTAATAACTAAATTGTTTAATAGAGAAAATAAGCATCTCTAATGCTTTTGACTGTACTCAAATATGGATCAACGATGACAATATTCAACAAATGGTCGAGTTTAAATCTGAGTAAGTTTTTTATATTATATTTTTCTGTAGATTGAATTAATATATATTTTTAATTATTGTAAATTTTATAATAATTGTATACTTTTTAGATTACCAAAGGATGATCTAGCTCTTACAGTTTATGATTCATCTCAGTCAAATGGATCTAATTTAATGTGTAGGCAGGAATATTTCTTTAAGAAATACCCTACAAAAACAATCCAAGAGCTTTCGGATTCCGAAAACGTAAGTATTTACATACATTCCATATATTTATTCTGCAAAATAATTTAAAGTATTATTACTAACTATGATATGTGTACATTTATTTTCGATTTAATTTATATTTTTAGAATATTGTATTTTTATTTTCCAAGGTTGTAATGATTGCATTAATGGTCAATATTGAAAGCATTGATACTGACTATGGATAGTGTTACTTGAGTTGCAAAGTTTGTAACAAGAAAATTTTTCCAACTAATTTGTCCGACAATGATGGTGATGGTGATGAACAATCCATAGTTACACAACTGTGTGGAATTGTTCTAAATATGACAAGAATGTCTCTGACGTTATTCTATAGTAAGTAAATAATATAAAAGTTATTATTTTAATTTCCAAACTACTATATAAATTATTAGGGTAATTTTTAAATATTTATGAATATCTATGTTAGGTACTACATTCATCTGAATGTTATAGATTCAACTGGAACAACTAAATTTCTTATGTTTGATTGGATTGCAATGCAAAATCTGCATCAATGAACTGCTAAATTGATCAAAACTGTGAACCAGGTAAATTAGAACTCGAAAATTTTATATCTCTCCTTATTAAAGTAGAAGTACGTTAAGTGAGACCACTGTTAAATTGTTATTTTAACTACAGTTTTTTGAGTTAATTTTTAAGTTTAGTTGTTGAATTTGTTTTTTCACCAGCTGTTATTTTTAAGGGTTAGTTTCTCAAATGACCCATTGACTTTGGTCAATTGAAAAACTAACCCATGTTTTTCTCTCTCCAAAAATTTGTCTAATTTATCCTTAAGAGACATATTATTTACAATTATGCCATTACTTTTCTATTTTTTTTCTTTTTTATTAAATTACATAAAAACATAAAAAGACTCAAATAGACATGTATCTCTTAGGTATTTTCGAAAATGCCATCTTCAGATTTCAAAAAATTAGAGAGAGTATACTTCATTTGAAGTCTACTCTCAAAATAGACTTCACATGCAGTCTACAAATCAACATAGAGGTTAATTTTGCAATTGAAAATCCAAAGAAAAGAGTAAACAAAAATGCATAATCAAAACAATTAAAAATAAAACTATGTACAAAAGGTAGTGGATTGGTACCAATTAGTTTGGAGAGTCTCTACCCCAAGGGAGAGAGTATGAGCCGCGTTCCTCGTCGGCATTGTCTTGGCGAGTGCATTCTTCTTCATCGGAAGTGTATCCTAAATAGGGAGTGGAGGATCCCGGAGTTGACTGCACCACTCGGGCTTGATGTGGAAAGAAATGTCGAAAGATCTCAAATTGTCTCACAATCGTCTCGTCCTCCGGTCCCTCGAAGATGATGTTGAGGAAAGATCTCAAGCTTGTTTTGTGAGGTCGGACAGCTTTAGGTGTTGAAGTTGTCCCTCTCGATCCATGAAGATGTATGTATACTCGTGCGGTAGAGGTCCCGAGTGAAGATTGTCGTTGGCGTGTGGGAACAAGGGTGCAAAGTAGCTCTCTTCCGGCAAGTTCATCAACAGATTGTGAAGAAGCCCTCCGGCTCGGTAGAGTGGTTCCAAGAATGCGCCCATTGTCACATGCGCCGAAGTCATTCCACTTTTATTTAACCGCATCGCCGCTAGTGTCTTTGCAAAAACACACCCCAAGTTCACATTATTTCCAACTTGGTCATCATACATAGGGCCGCTCTCCGCCATCAAGAAAGTCGAGAGACCTCCAAATAGTAAGCATACCTCTGCATGAGTCAATATAGATCTCTCCTCAACCGGCCGGAAGTATAATGTCTCGCTTAAGTATTTCGCGGACATTCTTATCACCAGGTTCTGGATTGAGTCCACACGTGGTCCATCATTTATCTTTCCCGAAGCTATTGTTCTCCCAAAGCTTTCTTTACATTGGAACTCGGGAAAGTCAACCTCCGAGCCGTATGGAAAGCGGAAAATGGTGCATATATCTCGGATAGTGATCCGAAACCATCTATAGTTGAGGCCAAATGTGATGTAGTGTTGATCGGGGTACAGGTTTTCGGGATCCTCATACACTAGTCTCACCGACCGAAAGAAGTATTCGGCGTGCGTGGCGGTCATGTACTGCTTGTGACGAACAAAACCACTCAAGCTCATGTTTGTAACCATTTGGCGCATGTCGTCCATGAGGCCTAGTCTTTCAAGCAATTCGTCCTCAAACTTTTGAGGCTCGACCCTTGCTTCTCCGGTGATGATTGCTTGTTGAGGCCTTGATGATTCACCTCCATATCCTCCGCGTCGGATTGCTCCACTTGTTCTTGGGCGTGATGAATCGCCTCCATATTCCCCGCGTCAGATTGCCGCTCTTGTCCTTGGTCTTAAGGCCATGGTTCCTTCAAAAAGTGCACAAACATTTAACAAGTGTTCAATAGGGATTTTACAATTTACAAGTATCAATCCTATCTACCAAGGCTTAACCAATCTTTTAAAACTAATGAAACTTAGAAGAACCAATTAGCTATTCTTTTCAAGCACAACAAGCAATACTCCTCTAAGACCATATCTTTTTCAAGGCATTTTAGCAATTTAGAGCATTGGCTAAGTGGTTCTCATGAGACAAATGAAGAAATTTTTTAAGTATCTACCACCCTAGAGCTTTTCTAAACATGAGAGGATCAAAAGATAAGAGAATCATTCATCATTTCAATTTTTCCCAAATTTCACACCATTTTTGTCACTATTCATGCTCAAACCCTAACTTCTCCAATGTTGCTCTTTTATCAACCAATCGAGAAATCCAAAGCCTAAATCAAGATACCCAAGCAATTTCTAGCATAAAACAAGCATAAACTCCAAGTAAATCACAATAGGCAACTTCCCATGAAGATGAAATGATTTAGAGTTCTTGAGCTTCCATGAAAATGGAGTTTTAGAAATTCATACCTTTTCTTGTAGAGGAGAGATGCTTTAAATAGAAATGGATCTTGAAAATAGAAGCTTTAGGATAATATATCAAGAGCAAATATAATAAAAAGCCTAGAGAGAAGTTAGAGAGAATTTTGAAATTATTGGTTGAAAGGGAGCAAGAGTGAAGTGCGAGAAAGTGTTTGTGGTCCAAGAATGAAGAAGGAGAAGATAGCTTTTCGTGGGCCCACTTACCTTGCAAAGGGGACCGGTCCAGCTCAAGGTCAGACCAACCGGTTCTAGGAATGGTTCAGCCGGTCGCATGATTTCTCGACCGGTCGCTGTTCGGATCTAGCCGGTCGTATGATTCCTCGACCGGTCGCTGTTCGGATCCGGCCGATCGCATGGGATTTTTTGGAAATGGGGTCCGATGTTGGACCGGTCGTGTTGCGTGATTGGCCGATCTCGCCCTTGGATTGACCAGTCCTTCGCCCGCGTCGAGAAATATCGCCCGATGCTAGACCGGTCGCGTGCATGCCTCGGCCGGTCGTGATGTTTCCTCGCTCGGTCTCTTACTTGGACCGCTCGGTCCTAGGGAGAGTCAGTCCGGTCTAGGCCGCAGCTTCTCCTTATTCTTCCTTGTTTCTTTTGGCTTCCTCACTTCACTTGTCTTGTCTCTTCATCTTGTCTTTGAACCCCTTTCTTTAAGGTTTTTCCTTGCTTCTTAGAAACCAAAACGCATCTCATGAAAGCATCAAAAATGAAAAACATAATATGAAACAAAATTTTTTTTGCAAAAACTTAAAGAGAAATATGTACAAAGGATAATCATGGGATTGCTTCCCAAATGCGTTTGTTTAGAGTCACTAGCTTGACTTTGTTTTCATGCTCTTCATGGAGCGAGATCCTTGAGAGACGCACTAGCGCCTGGATCGTTCAAGTTCGAGAAAGTTGAGTCAACTCCATCCCTTCTTCCTCTCTTCTCATCTTCAAACCTGGAACCTTTTGCCTTTCCTTCAACAACCCCAATCACTCCACATAAGCTGACCATGGATGCTTGGATTGGATAAGCAGTCCCTCTACTCACTTTCTCTAGCACAACCTGCTTGTTTAAGAAATCAATCTTGGCTCCAACAGTGTTAAGGAAGGGTCTTCCCAAAATTAGTGGAATTTCATAATTTGGCTCCATCTCCACCACCGTGAAGTCAGTCGGTATGGTGCACCTCCCAATCTTCAAAGGGAAATCGACTAGCTTACCAACTGGAATCTTTGTTGATGCATCTCCGAACGAGATTGAAGTAGAATGCTTGCTCATCTTTTCTTCTCCAAGCATCTTAACTGTCTCATATGATATGATATTCACACTAGCTCCAGAGTCACACAAGGCGTCATCAAATTTCAGCTCGCCAAGAGTACAAGTCACAACAAAGGTGCCTTGATCACCTTCCTTAGTCAAGACCTTTGGTTCCAGTGGTGTTGGGTTAAAATCGGCTTTGGTGAGAAGAAGCTCTTCCACTTTGCTCTGGTTCTCTAGAACATCCTTCACAAACTTTACTTGTTCTGGAACTCCATATAAGTTCTCCATCCTAGGTAAAGAAGCCTCTATCTCACTCATGTTAGCCTTGAACTGAGAAAGCACTTTCTTTTGTGCTTTAGTGAGGAGCCTTCCCGAAAATGGAATTGGAGGAACATAAGGAGGAGGCTCGACAATTTGCCTCTTGCTACCTTCACCCTCTCTAGGCTTTTCCTTCTTGATGTCAAGTACTTGCTTGGTAGCTTCCTTTAGCATGCTCTTCGACTCATCTTCCTTTCTTCTTGCTTAATCTTCTCGAATTCTTCCTTAGTGACTGCAGTAACAGCTAGATATTACCTTCTTCATCCTCTACCAACACTTCCTTTCCTAAGGGCGGATCTTCTTTCGAAACAACAAACTGTTACTCATACCTCTTGTTTCCAATCAGACCTCTAAGCAACCTTGTAATCTCCTTGATAGCTTTATCTCTATCTTCCTCAGTCGAGATAACATTGCAATAATCCTTAGGATTTACTTCAGGTTTTCCGGACAGCTTACCCGAAGACCTTTGACTCGTGGAAGCAACTTGAGCCATTTGATTTTCCAGAGACTTTACTTGCAAAGTAATGCCATTTATCCGCCCTTGAAGCTCATTGTACCCACGATCCATTTTGGTATTCACTTCCAAAAACTGCCTATTCATATCCACTTGTCCCTTGGCATGGATGTCCATAAGTTGAGCAAGCATGTTCTTCACCTCCGAGTCGGGAGATGGTTTCTTTTGCTGGAACTGTTGCCCTTGTTGATTGTTCCCTTGGTAAGGAGGCTTTACATAGCCTTGTTGGTTACCATAATTCATTTGTTGGAATTGTTGCCCTTGTTGTGGCTTTGGAGGGTACACTTGATCATGTGGATTCTCCACATTGTTACTCCTATATGAGAGGTTGTTGTTTCCATAATTTTGTTTTCCATACCATCCTTGGTAGTTTCCGTTGTTTCCAACAAATTTTACTTCTTCCTGGACAGCCTCTCCTTCATCATACACCTCCTCTTGGTTATCTCGTTGACTCATGTCACATTCACCAACAAAGCTGACAGCTTTTTTTTCCCACAACGAAAATCTTGCTGAGCTTGTAAATCTTGTCACTCAACTCCTTTATCTTTTGTGCACCTATGTCCGGTTCCTTTACATTCCGGTAATAGTCTCCTCCATAGCAAGCATCACTTTGGGCGAGATTTTCCACCAATCTTTCTCCTTGGGTCGCTGTTAGATTAGCAAAGCATCCATCGCTAACGGTGTCTAGCGCTCTTCTCACGGTTTCATTCACTCCACGGTAGAACATCCCCAAAAAGGCTCTTTCTTGATACTCCATGGTGGGGACAGCTTCTAGTGTAACCTTTCAACCTTTCATAGCCCTCATGTAGACTCTCTTGAGGTCCTTGCTTGAAGCTTGCGATATCCAAGTGATCAAGAGCATCCTCCAATGGCAAACTATTGTACTTATGGTTCTGCACCATATTGATCAAGGTAGACTTCACTTCAAAGTTATGAGTGTTGATTGGGGGAGTAGGAATCCCAAGTCTAGTCTTTCTCAAATCCGGCTCGTCAAAAGCCCCTATAGGTCTTTCTACCGGATTTTGACGTGGAAGAGGTGGAGGCGGATCATGTAACCCTTCAACTCCATTACCATGATCTTCTCCATTAGCTCCTTCTCCATGAAGTACCTCTAGTGGATCAGTTCCCACATTCGCCATTACTAGCCGAATCAAGTGATACTACTCTCTTTCCTTAGCTCTTTTTTCCCTTGCTACTCGCCTACACTTTTTCTCAAGCTCATCTACCTCCAAATCACTATCAAGCACTTGTCTTTGGTAACTTCGAAGTTGCATACACCTTAAAAAAGAGCAAAGCAAACATACGGAAAGATGTTAGTAACAAAGTAAAACAAAAACTTTAGTTGCAAATCTATCCAAATCTTAAAGGTTAATTGCATAAACTCCCCGGCAACGGTGTCAATTTGATGTTCGCTTTTTCCAACAATCAAATAAATACAACAAGCACGAACAACTATGACATTGAAGTACTTGAGGTTCGAATTCACTGAAAGCTTAGAATTAACACGATGAGATTCCAAGGAATCGACTTGAGATAAAGAAGACAATAGTTTGGTTTTGTAACAATTTAATGAAAGCAAGGAAACTAAAAACAGAACAAGATGTAAATGATTTAAAAGCAATGGATCTAAGGATAGGCAATCGATCTAGAGATCAACAAAAAATTCAAAGAAGCATTAACAAACAAGCTCACAAAGACCACTTTTCACCGTAACATTAACTCTCATTGGCTAGGGAAGGAAAGCCCATAATAAGACTCTTTCAGGACTTCCATCGAACACCTCTCGGGCGATGTCTTTCCCACCATCAAGGTTACTAGTTGATCAAGCTAAACCTAGCATTAAGAACATCTTAAGTGGAGGATCTACAGATCTAACAACCCTAGCAAAAAGAATCATTCATTAAACCCCTAAATCTGCCTACCCTTCCACCCAGTAGAAGACTACTCACAAATACTCAAACTTTTCTCAACACAAACAACAAACAAACCCATAATGAAAAGAGAAAAGAGGAAAGGATTAAGAAGAAACTCTTTTTGATTGATGACACAAGGAAATGCTCATAAATCCATCCAAGATTCTTCAAGGTTCTTCCTCAAATCTCAAATCTCTCAAACAAGATCCAAAGGATAAAGATTTGGAAAACTACTCAAAAGGAAAATGTTTCTTGGTCTCTCTTAAAATCCAGAGGGTTTTGGACTTTTATACTATAGCATAACCTTAAAAAATGAATCGGGTTAACCCAGGACAAACCGGGTCAACCCGGGACAAAGCAGGATTGACCTAACTTAAATTGAGATGAAAAGGCCTTTGCGGCCTGGGACCGGCCGGTCGCGGCTTAGGATCGTTCGGTCTCTCCCTTAATCCGGCCGGTCGCTGGGTTATGGGTCGTGACTCTCTTCTCGGG
Organism: Lepidium campestre; assembly: GCA_009757365.2. Lineage (NCBI taxonomy): Eukaryota > Viridiplantae > Streptophyta > Magnoliopsida > Brassicales > Brassicaceae > Lepidium > Lepidium campestre. The sequence goes on along the minus strand of WJSH01001189.1, from coordinate 32,309 downwards.
TCTGGTCGATTGTGTGCATGGATCGAGGCTCTCTTCTCGGGTTCGGCCGGTCACGTACGTGGATATGGGCTCTCTTCTCGGGTCCTACCGATCGCGTGTGTGTATCAGCCAATCTTCATTTAGGTTCGGCCGGTCCCCGCAACGATCGTCCACACACACAACGGTTCTGGATCGGTCCGGGATTGCATCCGGCCTGTCATGCTTTGTCCTCGGCCGGTCGGAGCCACGCGTAGCCGGTCTCGGCTTCAGTCCGGCCGGTCGCATCCGATCTTCTTCTTTTGCTTTGGGGCGGTCCTTCTTTGCTCTGGGGCGGTCCTTCTTTTGCAACTTTCTCCTTCTTCGGTTTGGTTTATCTTCACAACTCCATCCTTCACTCATTTTCTCCATGTCCATCCTCCACTCTTGTCCTCTCCAATGTGCCTTGGCTTATCTCCTTAGCCATTGATCTCCAATCCACCTAAATAAGATTCAAAAAAATAAAATATTCGACTCTCTAGTTCTAGGACTCTAAGTAATGATATGAATGCAAAACTACACTAGATGGACTAGAGAATGCATGATAATAAAGCTATTTATAGTGTATATCAATTCACTTCCTCCAGCATTACAATAAAGCAAACTAAACAAACCAATCAATCAAACCAAAAGCGTTACAATTAAACAATCAAACAAACCAATCAAATGTAATAGCAAGTCAAAAACGTTATATGTGTAATAAAATTAAGCAATCAAACTATGACAAGAACAAAACAAAACAAAAACGTTATATGTGTAATCAAATGAAGCAATCAAACTATGTCATCCTTGACTTCAAACAAACAAATCATATCTCTAAATTTTGCCATGGTTCACTTTAGACAAAAAATAAATAAATCTTTAACAAAACAAAAGAAAATTTCAATCTGTGACTTTCAAAAAACAAAAACCAAAACAATCAAATCTTTAACAAAATAAACAAAAATCGGATCTGTGACTTCCAAAAAACAACAAAAAATCAAAACTTAAATAAATAAAAAGAAAACTTGAATCTGTGATTTTCAAAAACCACCAAAAAATCAAATCTTTATAGTTAACAAAAAAAAATCAAAATTGTGAAAAAACATATCTAAAGAATAAGAAGACCAGTCGCCGCCGCCGCCGATTTAAGATTCGCCGCCGCTATGAGTCAAAGTAGACGAAGAAGATGTGAGTGAATAAGAAATAAGGAGAAGAAGATGAACGAAACAAAAAGAATAAGAAGAGAGAAAAAGCTTACCGTCGGCCACCGATCTAAACTAGGGTTTCGCCGTCGCTGAACTAGAGAGATGAAGCTTCACCGGAATAAGGACTTCGCCACCACTGTGACTAAAAGAGAGGAAGAAGAAGATGTGAGCGAAGAAGAAATAAGGTGTGGGTTTATAAGAAAGAAGATGAACGAAACAGAAATAAGACGGAGAGAGAAGAAGCTTACCGTTGAACACCGTCTGATTTGAAGCCTCCGTTGTATGTAGGTGATGTCAAGGAGAAGAGAGAATCTTTGTTTGGTGTTGGGGAAAAGAAAACACCCAATTTTGGCTAGGTTTTTTACCCACAAGTAGTGGAAATCATATATATATGTAGGGTAAATTAAGAGATGCAATAGTAGGTTTGGGTACTTGGTTAAATGTTGGTTATTTCTAACTATTTGATTAACACAATAGTCGATTGGATTTTATGCAAAATTATATAGTTTTAGTAAAATTAACATGGTTAAGATTATAATTAGTTTATAAATTTGATATTTAAATAACATATTAAATTATATTCCTAATTAATATACAATTTGGTTAAGTAGACTTCATCAGAAGTCTATATTGCAGACTTTATCCGCAGTCTACAACCATTGAGCAGACTTCACCAGAAGTCTGCAATCCCTAAACCCTAAACTAAACCCTAAATCAAATATTAAACCACAAATCAAATATTTCCTTTTTTATACTCAATATCTAACTAAAACTTATATAAAAAACATTAAACTTTCTTAATACATTGTTAATAAATTTTACATTTCAAAATACAAGTATAATTACCGACATATGTTGGTAAACCCTAAACCACAATATATTTTGTTTATGAACTGTTTAATCGTTGTTGATTTAATTTGACCAAGTTTTATAAAATTTTATTTTTCATACTTCAAAGTAGTTTATAATTAAATTATGCAACAAAATTTTTAATCAAATTATAATTATATTTTTTTCTAATTTAAATTCCAATTATAATTCAGGTGCAAACTTCACTGGTAGTCTACAATGTAGACTTCACCGGAAGTCTACAATGTAGACTTCACCGGAAGTTTACAATTCTTCAGACGGGTATAAAAGTAATTGAGTTTTATATTTTTTTGTTTGGTCATGAATGACAATATTATAATTTCACTACCTTTGAAGGTTACTTTTGCATATGATTGAAGTTTATGTTACTTTTTGTATTTAAACTCAATTTTTAGGTTACTTTTGCAAATGTCCCCATTTTTAAAGACCAGTTATAAAGATAAATAGGTATACGAAAACGCCACCACTCTCTTCTTCTTAGTAATCACACCCACGATCTTCACTTCTCAATCCTCAACTTTCTCAACCTCTATTTACCCATGATCATCTGTAGTTATTTTGATCTTCTATATATGCTTTACCTTTGCTGTAGCGAACACCATCATGTTCTACTCACAAAAACAAAAGGAAACCATGGCAGGCTGTCGTATAGATAACAAAAGTTTAGTTCCATTCTCAAGCTCTTCTGAATACACTCTTTTTGATTCCCTCAAGCCATACAAAACTTTGTGGACAATCAAAGCGTTGATTACGCATTCTTGGAGACAATATTCCAATGCCAACGGTGAATCTATTGAGTTGCTTCTCGCCAATCAATCTGTATGTTAAATTAATTGTTATTTCATCTATTGTAGTACATCGACAACAAATCTAATCATACGACTTCTACTAATGTTACATCTTCTACTACAAAATATGTTTTTATTTTGTTTTATGTTTTCTAAAAATCTTATGTTTTTCTTTCATATATTGTTGGACATATTGTAACTATTGGTGAGCTGAGTGATGTTGATGTATAAGGGAAACCAACCAAAAAAATTGAGTTTGTCATGCGAGATAATGAGTATGTTTTATTTAATTAACATAACTAACATATATGATTTAATAAAAACCTTGATCTACTTTATATTTTACATTATTTTCAGGGAAACCAATATGGATTGTACTCTATGGGGAAATATGCCGAGATTGTTAATGGAGCATGCCAAAATGCACACAACCAGAATGTGTATTGTTTGATTCGTTTTGCTAAAATACATGTGTGGAAGGGTAATTTGAAAGTTTTTAAATGTATTTCATTATCTTTCCTATATTTCATATGAGATGATATACTTACATAATGTTGTTTTTACTAACTGTAAGCACAAAATCCATAAGCATCTGCAATGCTTTCAATGCATCTATAGTGACCACTGATGACTCTATTCCGGAAACCAAAGCTTTCAAGAACCTATAAAGTTTTACCTATTTCAAACTATAGCAAAGGCTTACACATCTGATTGTTTTTATTAAATCTATATTGTACACAGATTTCCTACTGAATCTCTCATGGTTTCTCTGATGGTCTCTAAGACCAAAACTCGTGAATTAACCTATTCAACTGAGGACTACTACCTGTATTTCCCGAGCAAAACAATTGCTGAACTTCTGGTAATAGATGAGGTATGCAATGCTTTTGTTTCGATAGATATGATATGTGTACTAAATTGTTTTAATGAAAAGGTCTACGGGCATTAAAAATAACTATTCAATTGATTCAGGTTGGAAAGTGTCGTGTACTATGTACTATACTGCAATTGACATTGACTTTGGATGGTTCTATTTTGGCTGCAACAAATATCACAAGAAAGTGTACAGAGAAACTTCTCTCGATAACAGTACTCCTATGCATTATCAGAATCCAAAATTTTACTGTGAGAAATGCAAAGGAATTTGCAAGTTTGTTAGTTCAAGGTATATTCATATGTTTTTTTAAAACTACCTATTTAACTACCTATTTAAGATTCACGTCCAAATTGAGGATGGTACTGCATAATCAAAGTGCATGCTCTTTGATGCATTTGGAGTTGAAGTTGTTGGTCAAACAACCAATTCTCTGCTAGGTGGATCTCTCGAAGAGGTACGTTTTGGTAGTTCTATATTATTGAATGTTTACTTGAGGTTATGGTGAACTAATATTGTAAACAATTTATCTCTAGATCGTAGATTCAGAAGCATTGCCCGAACCTTTAAAGAAAATTGTTGGCAAAACCTTTTAACTTTTTGATTTCTGTTGAGCCTAAAAATATTTCAAGACATGAAGATACTTATAAAGTTTCTAAGGTTCTCTCTACGGATACTTTGATTGAAGGAATAAAGTCAAACGTTAGTCGTTTGCCTTCAAGTTTGGATGATCAGGTATTATATTAAATATTAACGATTTCTAAGAATTACATCATATATTTTACTAAAGATTTTTTTGTTTATACTAAGGTGATTGTTTATTGTTATTCAACATGTTCTACAGTTGACTCATGGTGATGACATCTCTGAGGTTACATTGTCTTCAAGCATTACACCTTCCTCAAAGCGTAAGGAAGAAGATGGGGATGCTATTGGCGATCAGCTGTCCGTCAACAAAAAACAATGTTCTCTGAACTTAGGTCAAGAACTCGATGATGCAAAAGATATTAAAGATTTCGACATTAAGCCTGAAGATGTCTCTGGTGAACTACTTTTTAAAATTGTCAAGAAAGGAAGGAAAGGAAATATGGAGGCAAAAAAAGTTAAGTTCGATCCTTCTAAAGTTAAGCAGGAGAAAGTTGCAAAAGTGAAGAAGGAGTTCTAAACTTGAATTTATTTTATATTAATTTCTACTAAGTTCAATTTAGTATTTGCTTATGTTTTTTTTCATGTATTATGCTTATTTGTATTTCAGTTTGTTTCTTAACTATGTTTAAGTCTAAATATTACTTATCAATGTTTATATTATTTCTCCATTCACTTGCAATTATTAGTTATATAATTTTAATGATTTCAATTAAATTAATTGCACTAATGTGTTCAACCTATTACTTACTTTGTTGGCAATCATTTTCCCTTTATGATTTTTGTTGATATGTAAACTATTGCAAGACAATTAGATAGTTTTAATGTCTACAAATACAATGTCTGTAAGAATTAATCACTAGGTTCAGTGAAGAACCATCGAGTTTGGAGTATATGGTTTTACCTAAACTATTAACTAAGCCTAACAATGATGACCTTAATTGGTTTTGATGATGTGTTTCAGTTTTTTTTTACGGAAACATATTGTACCCTGAACGTACTTCTACATGGAGAAGATGAGCCAGTTGAGTGTACAAATTTGGTGATATATATTGGATGGCTCAATGGAGAGATTATTAGAGAAAATAGGAATGAAATGAAGGAATGTAAACAATGAGATAAAGAAAGATTACTTAATTATTTTGATTAATCACTTCAATGATGTTGTTCTGAATGATGAGTTGTTTTCTAGCATATGTTTTGTAATTATATATAATATGTTCTGTTATGCAATAGCATACGTTTTATGTAACTTGGTAAATGCAGGGTGTTCAAAGTCAAATTTTCTTTCTCTGTGTATCTAATTTTAGTATATCAAATTTATTCTAAAACATTTAGTTAACTATCAATACTATAATTGTAATTCCCAGGTTTATGAAACTTACGTGTTATTTGCAGATTTGTCAAAGTAGGTTTTGTCGTCTTTCTCTGATAAATTTTTTCATCTCATCTCATTATGACCTACACATATTGGAAACATGGTGGCAAATATTACGGTCTATTAACTTTTAATGTACAATTGAATATATTGTCACTATATGTAAGATCCTTACTTTAGTATTGAGACAGAACAATTGTACATACTAACTTACACGTTCACATGAACTCTCCATATAAATTATGACTAACTTCCAAATATAAATCACATATAATACAATTTCAGACATTAAATATGCCTATGATACAGTCAGATATGAAATGAAGCTATATATTTGGGTCTATGAACTTAACTATTATTAGTGTGTTATGTGTATAAATTATTTATGAGGAATTGATGTATCATATTACATGTTTAATTTAGAATATGAACGACCAGCAAATATTTGAAAACTCATTTTATGCACAACTTTTTCATTTAAAACCGTTTTTTAAAAAAAATTCCCTCTTAGAATGTTTTGCCAAATTATTCAAATTTTCACGATCTCTGCACTACAGTACTAATGACAGTTTCTTGAGAAGCTACCCATACTCCATTGTTTCAGTTACAGACATTCTATACTTGAAAACGCATCTTAATCATACCAAAACTTTTTTTATGATGATTATATCTCTCAAATCAGTTTAATAGTGCCTATAAAACTACAAATTTGTCTTTAATTTAATATTTAAAAACACGTGTAACTTACTTTGCCAATTAGACTTTGTTTTTCAGCACCTGAAACTGAAGCTTGACATGTCTGTAGACCTGGATTCAGAAGAATCCGAGTATGATGTTCCTGAAAGAGGTAAACATATTTTGAGAGTATTAGATAACATAAACAAATTTTGTTTTTAAATGAAGTTGTTATATTGATGTGTACTGATATTGATCAAAATTCTATATGTAGAGTCATTTGAATTCGATGATGATATTGAATACGACTGTTCCACACAAGAAGATGATTCAAACAATTCTGATGATGATTGATTAGGAAAATAGAAAGAATCAGAGTTGGAGAGGAACAATTAGCAGAAGCCCAATTAATATCTGATATCTTAGAAAAGATAGATAAAGCTGTAATAAATGTGTTTGGAACACTAAACCATGATATGTCTTCAGGTTCTAAATCCTCTTCTAACAATCCAGATAATGCAAAGAAGATACAAGCGAAAAAAGGTAAATATTCTATTAAAAGACTACATAATTCATATGTTTTGTTATGTTACTAACAAGTCTAATCATTTGGCAGGTTACAATGAACATGATGATCCTATTTACAGTTGTAAATTTTGTGGGGCTCTGTTTTGGTATGCACAAAACCTACCATTGGATGTTGTTTGAAAGGTCAAGTTTAGTTACTATTTTTGAGGGATTCCATTGAATTGTTGTGGGTTTTATTAACTAATCAAGATGAAATGTCAAGGCATTTCAGAGAAAATATAAGGGCCTACAATATGCTATTTGCTTTTACCTCTATTGGTGGAAAGGTTGACAGATCGATTAAGAAAGGTCGGGGTCCTCTAATGTTTGGTTTGCAAGGTCAAAACTACCACTTGATGGGTTCTCTGAAACCAAAACTGGGTGACTATGTAAAATTTTCACAGATGTATATTGTTGACATAAAAAACGAGATTCAGAACCGATTGAAAGTTATGAGGTTTGTGACTTTAGCTATGTATCCTTTATTATTGAATTACTATGGATGATATCCTAATTTATGTTGTTATATTATTAACAGCAAAGGAAAGTCTGATCCTAAGGTGAACTCAAGAAACAAATTCAGGGTAGAAAACATTGAGATGATCATAAAGCTTTTAGACGAGGTCAATCCACATGTTAAATCATTTTGTTGTGCTAGAGAAAAGTTCAATATGGATGAAGGAGAGAAGTTGCAGATGAGAATAATTTCAAAATGAGAAAAAGATGGTAGATTATATTGTGAGCTAACAGCCTATGAGTGTGCTGCCTTAATCCCTGGTGATTTTGTAGAGAATATGGACAAGCGAGATATTCTGCTAGAGGAAATGTCAGGAAAGTTGAAAAGGATAGACGAACTCCATCCTTCGTATTTGGCTTTACAGTATCCTCTTGTATTTATTCATGGAGAAGATGGGTTCTAGGTCAGAATTAAAAAGAGGACAACATCTTATAAGGGCACGAAGACTAACCAAAACATAAGTATGAGGCAATGGTTTGCCTTTAGACTTCATGAAAGGGGAAATGAGAAGAACATTCTACTAAGATCTAAGTGTTTACTCCAACAGTTTGTAATTGATGGTTACACTATTATAGAGTCAAACATACTTAGATATGTAACTAAAAACTAAACCAAGATGAGGAGTACTATTATAGAAAGAGTGAAAGTAGCTAAAGAATATGGCAGTTATGATATGAGCAATCACGGTAAAAGTGTCGCCATTCCTACATTGTTTACTGGAGGTCCAAGATATATGAGGTTTAGTTACTTAGATGCTATGGCTACATGTAAAGGTTTGGTTATCCTGGTCTATTCATCACATTCACATGCAACCCTAAATGGCCTGAAATTTGTAAGTTTGTTGAAGAGCGCAACTTAAAATCAGATGACAGACCTGACATCATAATTAAAAGATGTTCAAGATAAAGCTAGATAGTCTATTGGATGATTTGACTAAGAAGCAATTGTTTGGGAAGACAATTTCAGGTATATATAAAAAGTTGCAAGCCTTTTCAGTCACTTAGTTATTTTTATTTAATGTACTATTTATTAATATTTTGTTATTCATCTTATACAACGATGTACACTGTTGAGTTTCAGAAAAGAGGTTTACCTCATACACATATACTTTTATTTATGGCCTCAAGACACAAAATTCTAACTACATACAAGGTTGATAAAATTATATCAGCAGAGATTCCAAATAAAATGAAGGAACCAGAATTATATGAAGTTGTGCAAGAATGTATGATTCATGGTCCATGTGGTCGAGCTAATCCTAATTCCCCATGTATGGTTGATGGTAAATGCACAAAGTTTATCCCAAAACAACATTCAAACCATTCAACTGTTGATAAGAAGGGGTTTCCGGTTTACAAAAGAAGGGACACATGAAGGTTTGTGGAGAAGCATGATATAAAATGTGTTAATAGATATGTTATTCCTTATAACAAGAAGTTATCGCTGTGCTATCGTGCTCACATTAATGTTGAAAGGTGTAATCAATCTGGATCAATCAAGTATCTATTCAAGTATGTGACCAAGGGACCTGATCGTGTTACTGTGGCACTTGAACCTACTGACTCTAATTGCCAAACAGATCTATCATCAGATGAAATGGCAAGAAATGAAGTCAAGGACTGGTTTGATTGCAGGTCTGTACTCAATTTTATTAATATCGATTATGCAAATTTTGTATATGTAGAGAAAATAACTTTAGTTGTTTCAACGGTAAGTATATGATGAAGTTATTTATTTATTTATTAATTTTTCGCATGTATGTTTCTGCGTGTGAAGCTATGTGGAGAATTCTGGGTAATGATATTCACTATCGATCTACTCATGTAGTTAAATTATTTTTTCATAAAGAAGGCAAGCAACCTGTTTACTACAAGGAAGATGACATAGCTGAGGTTGTAATTGGAAAATACGAGGAATGAACAACTCAGTTTTTGGCTTGGTTTCACTTAAACAAGTGTGATGCTATGGCTAATACACTGTTATATGAGGAGATACCCAATTTCTATACATAGGACGCTAAGAGGAAGTTATTTAAAAGAAGAACCAGAGCACACTGTTTTGCCATCGGAAGAATTAACTATGTTCCCAAAAAGATAGAAGAATCTTATTATCTCATAATGTTATTGGGTTATCAAAGAGGTTGTAAGAGTTTTACAAATTTGAGGACAGTGAAAGGTGATGTCTATGAAACGATGTTATCCATTATACTCCTATATTCTGCAATAGTTATGCACATCGAGTGTGAGAAAAATTGTTTAAGATTTAAAGTCTTTACTTCAATAATTTGCAAAAGTAAACAAATCAATTTTCAGAAATATTGTTTTTACTCACCGAATGTACTCGGATTTACGCTGTGGAGCACTCAAGAAAGACCCACATCTGCCTATGTACCTCATAATGACTCAGTTTATTATCTGTGTCGGCTGTTGAATTGTGTTTCAAATATTTCTTGCATCATCGATATTCTATCAAATTTGCGATTTCGTTAATGCCTGTAAGAATCAAAGCTCGTAGATTATTAAAATTGTCAAACTATACGTTGAATCCCTTAATTCAATATTTATCTTACATTAATCTCAGATTGAAAGCTTTAGTGACGGTGCCAAATGTTATAGCTTGCACTAGGAGAGAAAACACCCAAGATTTTGATTCTTCATTCAGTTGTTTTGGAATTCAATTGTCTTTTAAAAATTTTATCATTGCAAGAACCCTATTTTTCGCAAGAACGGTAGATTTGTCAATCAACCGGGATTTTTTTCTCATTAATATCGGTTATCAATACTTTATTGTTTTCATTTGTGTTTTTGATTGTGTATGGGCTTTTATTTTTTTGTAAAGTTATTTGGACTCAATCCATTGTGCAGAATTTTTACTTTTGTCCTTTTATCCATTGTTATATATATATTTTATAAGATAGGCCATTTTTTTGGGTTTATTTCGTGAGCCCAAAATGAAATCCTTAAAAAAAAAATTGCTCACCAATAATTAATATATGTGTTTATTTCTTAAAACCATATTAACCATTTTCAACCATCAATATGTTTTTATAACTAACGTTTTGTTGAAATTAAATACAGCTATGTGAATCACTATAGTATGCATTCATTATATAAAATTTATTTTTTTATTTTTATTTAATAATATAATTTATTATGAAGGTAAAATGTGCTATAACCATGTACATTTGTAATCTTTAGTATGGTTGGTGAAATATATATTATTAATGATTTATTCCTTAATTGTTATATTTTGTTTTGGTTTTATTATGTTCTTTTACATAGCTTATTTTGTAATTAGTGTTGTCTAGACTATCTATATTTTATGACTTTGATTTATAATTTGTAGTTTATACTTTTTTTATAATTAATTATTTGTTTTTTGTTAATGATTGATTGTAATTATGATTTCTTATTTCAAAATTAGAATTTCTTACATCTCATTTGAACATTAAATTTAAAAATTTAACAATTACACTTTTCTATCAAAGTATAAATAAATTATATCACATAATAATATTGTTTATAAATTTACATTGTATTGCTTCAACCAAAATATTGTTATATAAAGATTTCACCAAAATCGACTATGTAGGAAAAACTCTAAAAATCATACATTATGGACATTCATAACCCTTTAGCGATAATTTAAAAATTTGAACCCATAATCACTTCATACATGCTGCATCTGTTTCCATATCATTGTCAGCACCTAAACATCTTCACATATTGTTGACCGAAATTTTTTTTTGCATTTTCCCATTACACTCACAAGAATCCAGTATATAAGCCTTTTTAATCACTCTTATGACCTCATATGTAGCAGCCCAGAGATTGGTGTCAACCCGTCTTTGAATTTAATTAAACTCCTTAATTGTCTCTGACATCATAGATTTCACAAATCTTAACAGAATTTCGATTCCCTTTGTTTTCCATTAATTTCAATTGTCATAGTAATTATGCCGTAAACATAAATTGCTTCTTTCCGATTGTATCAAGTAGCCCTCTGAAACAAGTTCATACCCTCTTCTTTTTTATTTTTTGTAAAAAAAAAAGTGATTGCTAACCTGTATAAAGCCTCGAGATTTTCATGAAGTGCAAAAATTTAATATCTTGTGCTAGCTTTTTCTTTCTCTAGCCAATATGGAGTGAAATCAACTTTGTGCAGAGATAAGTTTGAGAGGATGTCATGATCATCACAAACTTCCTTCAACTTCTTGCAAACAGAACGTAGGTTTAGGAGAGATGACAAAGAAGAAGTAACACATTTAGATGTTATGTCGATGAAGATAATATATGGCAACAACATTATATTTATCTCATGAACTGCAGAATTGTGATTTAGATTGGCTATTACTTAGAATGCAGAGTTTGATTCCAATAATAAAGATGATTGTTTTTTTATATTTATAAGGATGTATTGATGATTTGAACAGACACAAATGTTTACAAATATCGTTGAATCCTTAAATGGAACGTTTTGTATATACACGTCTCTTCGAAATTCCTTCGGATACTAATTAATCTACAGATTTTTGAATTGTCAATGTTTTATTTTTAGTTTTTTTTATAATTAATTATTCAATAGAAGATATCAGGTGTTGTATGATCGTGTGTGATCTAGCAGATTAGTGAGGTTTTTTTAATAAGATAGGTTGTTTATACAATTTTGAATATAAAAGAATTTACAAATATTTTTACGAACTGAAAATTGGTAGGTTGTTTATGATTAATTTGTGGTAAATTGAAATACATTTTTGGGTGAGAACATGGTTTGCAATCTTAGCGGAAACGTGGTACCAATTTTTTGAACAATTTAACTTTAATAATTATTTGGACATTTTAATTATATGTCTAACCTTATGACCATTTATAAATCTCTGTAAATTTGTAGTATTTATTCAAAGTATTGTTTGATTTTTAATTTGTTATTGAACATGTAATTTTTATTTGTTTCTATGTTATTAAATAATTTTTCTGCACTTCTAAGACTATACATAGTTCATTATTCCCTTATGTTTATGTAAAGTATTTTACGGTAATTAATTCTAAAACCATAAATTAAGCTATCTGATCATCATTTTTTCTTCATCAAAGTTTTGAACATAGTGTTATTTGTATTTAAATAAATTTGTATATAAAATTTTTATAAATGTTTTTTTTCTTAATTTATTTAAAGTTACCAAACTTATGACCGATATATCTACCAAATAATTTTAGGGTGTTTATAAATGTTATTCTATGTAGTTGAAACCAAAATACATAGTGTAACAGAGTAATTAATCATGCATTAATAAGTTATTGCTTTGTATGAGGAATTACGGATCATAGATTTGTATCTTGCTTAAACAAAATCTTTAACAAACCAAATATATGTATGCTTAGATTTAGGGGACGTTCTAATTCGTGTAACCCATTTACATGATTTACATTTCCTTTCTTACTAAATATGATAGTTATTTCTACAACATGAAGTAATAATTGTTTTTGCGCACAAATTATTGTTTTAAAAATTTTGGTCTTTCATGGGAAAAAATTACAGTTACTTTTAGACTTATCCTTCCACTTTCTGAACAAAAAGGAACTGTGTTAGACATAAGGTATGCGTGTATCAGTTCACTAACTTAACTTCATTTTCGATTAGACATAAATCTGTTTCTCTAAATATTTTGTCTATGTTTTGCAATTAATTATTATTTACATATGTAACTGAAAAGCTTCAATAAAGAAACCTAAATTTTTAATATTCATGTACAACTTTTGGTTTAAAATCAATGGTTCATGTGGTACCATTACCGACTATTATGAGGGAGACACTATATAAAGGCATAATCAAGACATTGATTATGTTGTCTCGGTTACAAAAACTGTTTATTTTAAATAGATGTATTAAAACTATATGTTTTCATTTCACATTATGAAAATAAATTGACATATGTATTTTTTAAATTTTATAATCTCATATAAATGTGTTAGGGAACTTGGAGTTGAAGTTATTGTTATCATAAACATAATACTTGCATTATTATTTTTAATATTTTAATTCAAAGGTTTTTGGTGTGTTTTTATTTGTACGGCATTAAAGACAAAATTAAGTAGTTATGTTAATTTAGGTAGAAATTTTACTTTTTACGCAAAATGACATAATTTTTCAACTTTGAAATCAGTTTTCTGTTTTATCAGAATTACAGATTTACTTTTGAAGCCAAATTTTTATGGTTGCTTAATTCTTATGACCATAAATCACCTTAACATTTCATATTACAGTTCATTATTTGATTACACAGGTATTTGTATAAAATTACCGAAAATATAGGTTTTACACATATATATTGGTCAAACCTTTGGTTTGAATTTTTGGCCAAACAATGAGTATCTTGATGACTTATCTCAACACTTCACTTTATTTACAGTAATTTCATGCGTCAGACTTCATTTATGCCTTTAACAATTCCCATATATCGCTTTAGATTTCCAATCTTAAGAAACGGCTTCACCCAAAACAATCTTTACTCAGTTTATCTAGAAGAAAATTGCCTAGGTTTTGCTAAACACAACATCAACAATGAAATCTAAACGCTCTCGAATCATGAAGAAGTTGTGGTCCAAAAGATCAACAACATTAGTTTCAGGAACCATCACAGAAGACGAAGACACTACTCCCATTGATGTTCAAGCCTTTGTTCGTGATGCTTCTATTAGTTCAGAAGCAACAGAAGTTCTGATGGCTTCACCTAAGAAAGATTTTGTTTTCTCCTCTCAGTCCACAGAAGAGTGTGACTTTGGAGACTTCATAGTCAGCCTTTGTTATTTATTTTGAACTTGTTCATCTAGAGGTCGATGATAATGATGTGGTTGATATTACAGAAATCTCAGATGACTCGGATAACGACACACAAACATCAACTAAACCTATCTCCACATGTCTTCGGAAGCATAAATTGGAGTCTACGAAGAAGCAAAAAAATGTCAAGGCTCGGAAGCTCTTACACAAATCTCAAGCTCCAAAGATACCGTCTTCTTCTTCTACATTCGTCTCTGTTGAGGCCTTCGTATGTTATAAGATACTCAAAACTAAAAACTATATTCTGGAGAAATTACTTTCTTCCACGGGTAATAAAACTGTAAAGAAACGGATTAAAGAAGTTGGCTTAGTTTCTACCGTTACTATACCTGTTGAATATGATTCTGCAATAGTTGTTGAATTTTGGTCGAATTTTCCTGAGGTTAAGCCAAATACTTATGTTGTTAAAGTTATGCTTAGGGGACATACTTACGAAGTGTCTGCAGAGAAAATAAACCAGTTCTTTGGCTTGCATGAGGTCAGTGAAAGTGATGAAAAACTTATGTTGGCAAATGTCAATGAAGAGTGTTTGGCTAAGTTTTTCTCGGGTAAGAGGAAAACAATCTTGAAAGAGTTGTCGACAGGAGATGATTTCTCAGCTGATCAGAGGGAATTGTTTAAATTTTGTTATAAGAATTGGTCACCAACAATGAATGAATCTTACATTCCAATGAAGCGAGCCGTTCTCATGTATCAGATCATCAACAATCTGAAATTCAATCTCGGAAAGGTCATTCATAATCACATCTTGGAGCTTTCTTTGAAGATCAAGTCTAATTTACGGACTCATGATGTCATAGCATCCTGTTTCTCCGGCTCCACCTATTGGGAGGAAAAGTAAGAAGTCCCTTAGGAGTTCTGATAAGGCGTCATCTTCATCTGCTGGAGACTCTAAATACAAGGACCTTTTGTTTGAGATTTACAATCAATGCAAGAGCCTTTTGTTCTCGGGTAAGTTTCTTCTATAACATCAAGTATATTCTTATTATCTTGGATTGAATATAATGTATTCTACTCCTAATGTAGAGAACAACTCGGATGATGGAAAGGAATACTAAAATGTTTCTGTAGCCGAGACTGAACCTAAAAACTTATTTTGTTGTTGTTGTTGTGTTGTTTTATGCTTTTGCCTCTTCTAACAGTGTTCTGTAAAACTAAGTTAATTTCTTTTGCTTAATTCAGTTTGTGTATTGCTATCTAACATTTTGTTTTCCTTGGATCGTTGGATATTTAGTTAATACACTATAAATTATTAAATCTGTGCTAAATTGTTTACCTCATATTAATGTCTATTTTTTTCATTTTATGATTGATAATGTTAAGTAGTTGTTTATGATAATGGTTTTTACATCTGTTTGTTAATGCACTTTCAGTGTTGTTTACAATTTTAGATGTTACTGTATTTTATTTCTATGATTTAATGCATTACTTTAGGCCATTATAATCTATGTAAGTAAATGTCAATTGCTTATTAATTATCTTTCTTATTATGCAAGGTATACTATGAAATTTAATACATTTTTCATTTAACACAAGACTATATGTAAAATCTAATTACAAAAATTTTCTTAATTTCGAATTGTTGCCCGTTTTAATAGTATCAACGGTCTTAAAGTATATAATTATTGTATCGTTTTGCAATTAATACATAGAATGTATTTGGAAAACCATGTTTTTATGTTCAATAGTACTTATTATATTTTAGTGTGTATCATTTTAAACAACTATGATATTTTATGCTATAAAATTACACCTACTTCTTTAAAACAAAACAAGCACATAGTAAAAATGTTAATATGCCAAAACATATATACAGATTTTATTAAATGAAGTTAAATTGTGAATCTGCTACACAGCGTACATCTGATTACAGTAAAAATCGGAAATATTAGATGTTTGATATGCCTAAATTACAGTTGTTATACATTTTAGACTATCATAAATAAACTTATGTATTATATGACCAGATTTATTTGATTTTGTGTTTTTCTAAAATTTTTAGGGTTTTTCAATGATAACTAATAGACAAGAATTACAAGAATCAGTGCATTGTCAATCTACTACACCTATTTCTAAGAGGAATAATGACACTAAAGAAGAAGTTGATATTTTTTGCTGGAAAATCTTTAAGCACAAAAACAAATCCTCTTAAGAAGATCAAGATGGAGAAACTTTGATGTTGTTTTTCTATTTTAATTACCTTAAGTTTACATTTAGTTTACTTTCATTTTCAAGTTTCTAAATTTATTTGATTTTTATTTGAACAATTATTGTTAGTGTTCTGTTATTTTAATATTTTATTGGGATACATTGCTTTCAATTATTAGTTTTATCTTATTGTATTTATCGTTTTTATATTGTTTATAACATATCTTTATAATTGTAGATTAAATAATGATTATTTGATAATTAGTTTAAACATAGTATAATATAACTATGTTTAAAACCTAATATGTGGTATATTAGCCGGTTAGTGTCATATTAGTTTTCATTGTTTTAAAACCGATATAAAAGTTATTTATATAGTTGATTTTTTATTGTAATTGTTACCTAATCGTCGGTAAAAAGAATATAAATTAATTTTAATTCTTATTGATTGTTTGTGTTGAGAAAAAATATTTTAATAGGCTTAATGTAAAGAATTTATAATAGAAATAAATTGTGATGAGAATTCATGTCTATATGATTATAAAAAAAATACTACATAAATACTTAAGATAGTTGATAAAGTCTTACAAAATACTTGATTCTCAATAAAAGTCTTACAAAATAGTTAATAAAAAATATTACAAACAAAATATTTAATAATCCCGAATATCTCACAATATAAGAAAATTTATTATGAACATCAAGTAGTTCTAAATATCTCGAAGTATGAATCAAAGTTGGTAGTTCCAGAAGCAGATTTGGCATGCTTCCGACATAGGCATGTCGAGTCCTTCATCTACATCGTTAAAATTTAGGAAAAAATCTATGGTCATATCAAAAGCTCTATTACACTCACAAGGTCCTCTAACATATGTATCTTTGAGAACTTTCAAGGCATTATGTCCACGAACACGAAGAGAATTGTATCCATTGTAGACACGTTCTTGGATTTCTTGAACATAACCCATTGAAGTAATCAATGTTGGCTTAAGGAGACCGGATAGAATGTTATAACCTTCTTTTCTCGAATCATCTCCAAGGCATAGTAGAATAGTTCCATACACTAATCTAGCTTCGAAAATTCCTTCTCTATTAGCTAAAGCTAACAAAGCTAACTCCTCTTCTTGGCTATTGTAAACTAAATATTTGGTGACACCTAATATATATAAAGTTGTTGGATTATTTGCCTCACTTAACTTTGCCATGAAGTCGTTGAAAGTATCGTTGTTGCCTCCCCATGGAAACAAAGGTTGATCTTGAATCGAAAGTCGGTTTAGCACTTCTTTCCTTTCACATATTGTATGGAATCTTGAAGCAACCAATTTTACGTTGTCAATCATTTGCATTCCTTCAAGTGCAATAAGAGAATAAGATCTTTTGAAACAAATAATTTTTTAAGAGGTTAAATCAAATTGTCTTTTCTTCTTTTTTCATTTCAGTTTAAAAGATTTGTCTACTAAACAATGATTACATTCGCAAACCTAATATTTAGTTATAATTTGTTAAAGAAATTTATTTATTTTTGTTTTGATATGTTATTATTAGTTGTTATTATAACAAATTTTTGTATGTCTTTATAAGTTTTAAATTTCTTTTATATCATTTGCATTAGTTGTATACTTATTTTAATATCCAACGAGAATTCCACTAAAATATTACCTACAGTTTTTATTGTTGAAAATAGAAAATAATAACTATTTTATAGTTTCAAATATACATGTAAACCAAGTAGTTGTAG
This sequence comes from Lepidium campestre, assembly GCA_009757365.2. Taxonomy (NCBI): domain Eukaryota; kingdom Viridiplantae; phylum Streptophyta; class Magnoliopsida; order Brassicales; family Brassicaceae; genus Lepidium; species Lepidium campestre. Next base: position 14,067 of record WJSH01001189.1, on the reverse strand, counting down.
GGACTAATTATATAAAAACATATGAGTATATTCATATGTTTGTATGTGCTTTTATAAACACAATATTTTTAAATTGTAAACATAATGATTGGAAATTTTGTATAAGTTTAAATTTTCCATTTGTATACTTATTTCTACAAATACGATATACACAAATAAGAATAGTCTTTGAGTCTCATATTAGTTTTCATTGTTTTCAACACGATCAAAAAAACCTAATGACTTATTTTGAAAACATTTGTCATATTAAATTGGCCAAGTATTAATTAAGAAATTTTAGAATTTCTTTTGAAGAAAAAAGAAGAAGAAGAAAAAGTAGAAGAAGATTTAGAAGAAGAAGGAGAATATAAAGCTGAAAAGAAGATTTAGAAGAAGAAGAAGAGTTAGAAGAAGATTTGGAAGAGGAAGAAAGAAGATGAAGAAGAACAAGAAGATTTAGAAGAAGAAGAATGTTTAGAAGAAGATGAAGAAGAAGAAAGTATATTCGACGAAGGAGAAGAAGATGAAGATAAATATGGGATAAAAAAAAAAAGACTAATACTTCTTATATATTATGATGAATCAATATTTAAATTTTTTTAGTTTGTATAATATTTTATGTGATTTTGTTTCGTGTGTTATATTTTATTAGATCACATATTATTTTAAACTAATTCCATCGATCTACACCTATAACTAACTTTATCAAAAAGGACGGTTATGATAATATGCATTTGATTTTTCAAGCACTAACAAACCCTAATTCAAAATCTTATAAATACACAGCATATCTTACGATTTGATCATTACTTCTTCTTACTCATTCATATTTCTCTAATGTTTTTACTTTTTTTGCTCGATGATCTCCTTATCAAAATTGCATCCTATTGTGTTGCATCATCGGTGACAAATTTTAGAAATCTCATATTAGTAACAAAAACATTTTATGCAATATGTGACCACTCTCATGTCATGTACCAAGTTAATCTTGAAGAAGATGTCTTCTATCCAGCTTGGAGCAATCCTCATAAATTACATACAAAGTATCACAAGCTGCGGAAAAATGGTAATCATGAAGCTTTGTATCGATTAGCAATAATTTGTTATTTTGTTGACAACCGTCATGATGAAGGACTTATATTGTTTCGTGAATCTTCACAAAGAGGTTTCCGTATAGCTATGTATCTTTAAGCATACTTATATGTCTTGGAGATGAATCAAAACATAAGACATGTTTTGAGATACTATCATCCTTTATCAAACCACTAATGTCAACAACAATAGATGAACTTGACATGATTCTGAGTCAAACAATTAGATATCTTATGTTCAACCCATGTAAGGTGTTGAAGAAGTTAAAATTATCTTACATCAAGCAAAAGTGTTATTTTGATAGTCAAACTACGAAGTTCCTCAATTTCAACAACATATGTCATCACAATGGAAAACATAAAGACATAAATACATCAATGCCATGTGACATTTGTTTATGGGATCATGAATTCTATCTCTTGCTACGTTGTAATAGCTTTAAAAAAAAAAAAAAAATTCATTCATTATTCTTATGTTCATTTTACTATTTAATTTTGTTTGATCATTATTTTATAGAGCAAATTTTTTATTTTGTTTTTGTTTTATTTTTTGTGTTTACATTATCTAATTTAAATAAATTATATTTTTATGATAAATTATAAGGAGTATATATTTAATTTTTTTCCCAATTCTTCACCGTTATATGTATAATATTATATGATAAAAATAAATAAGTTATCGAACATAACTTTATTTCAATTAATTTGAATAATATGGTTGAATTCCATTTATGATAATTCTGTAATGTTTATAAAAATTGTAACTTAAATATTTATTAGTATTATCAATAGATATTCTTTACATTTCCAAATATTTATTTTACATATTAATAGATGAACTAAACATAAGGTAATTTTAATTTACCTTATATATAATAAAATATTCATTAAATGTATGTTCAACATTATGATATCTAACAATAATCTATATATATATATAATATATGTAAAATTATTTATTTTTATTCTTTTTTCTAACAAGAATATCATGAGATTGGTTCTAATTTCATTATCACCATTGATTCACACATGGAAATATATCTATTAAAATAATTTATATCAGCATCTAATTATATTTAATTGTAAATTAAATTTTTATATGTAAAAAAAAAAACCACACGACAAATAGGAAAAATATTTTGATCTAATATCGAACATATTTTTTAAAATAGTAAAAGTTCAATTTTTTAAAATTGAATATATTCGTTTCATTATATAGCAGATATGATGTGATATATAGTCGTATAAGAGCAAAACCCTAACCTACTTACTCCTACTTGCCCCCAATTTCAATTGCTTCAATCTCCTGTTTAAACAATATCTCTTTTATCCTCTTGATTTCCCACGATAATACTTTAGTAACTTATAGATCAATTCATATATTCTTTTAATTATGAGAAAGATTTTTAACATTAATTAACGTATTGTTTCTGATTTGTGGATGTGTAGGTATGAAATATCCAAGCATAAAATCCATGAATCACGTCCTACTCTACAAAGATCCTCTAAGAAGCAGAGGAAAATGTCTGACGGAAATTGTATGTCTAATTCTATGATTCTTCTTTTAACTTGGTATTTTCAAACTATCTTTGTTTATATTATTAAACTAAACAATTTTTGTTTGTAGTGGTATCATCTGAATCTCATATTGGAACAAAACAATCTAATTAACATGCGTTGAGAGAGATTACAAATATAAGTTCTAGCGAACCAAAGCTAACTGCTACATCTTCCGTTCAAAACAAAGGAAAGTATTTAGACGAAACTTTTATGTTTATAATCTCTACATAATAAACAATGTCAAATTAAAGTCGTGAAGTTATTGCAGTTTGTCCTTAATTTCTATGTGTAATTATATGATCTGTTTTGATTTTTTGTTTTGGTAAATATAGATAAACATAATTTGACAAACATAGAGAAATGGCTTGCTGATTCTTATGCTAGAATGTTTGGAAAGGAAAATTACTTACAAAACAAGTTTTTGAAAAGTTCAAGTTCTATTGCAAACAATGAGATTTCAGCAAGCAGCGAAAAATTAAATACATTTAGAGGTATATATATTTTAGACACGCGTGATGCGTGGGAAACCAGTCCGCCAAGTGGTGTAGCGCACAATGGTTAGGACAGGGATTGATGGTGCAGCGTGGACCTGCACCGTTAGCACAAAGATCGACAAAGTTATGGATTGCCTTTGATGGGCTTTTCTTTAAGCCTAAATCACGTGTGAAGCTTAGAATCAATGAGGACTTTTGTTTATTCATTTGTCATTATGTTTTCATTAGACCTAAATATTTAGGCCTTGTTTTGTATTTAATTAACTGTCTTGTAAATTTAGGCTCATTAGAATTATGAAGAGTAAATAAGTTTTTAGGTTTTTTCTTGTTTAGACCCATTAAGAATTAGGGTTTCCTTAGGATCCCTATATAAGTTGTAAACCCTTGTACATTTTGGACAGTTGACGTTGAATGAAAATACATAAAACGAGAGTTTCCTCTCAGAGGATTTCCTAGGGTTTCTAGGTCCTTGTTTGAAGATTGATTCGATTATCTTCAAGGAAGAAGACGGGTCTCTTGGTGGATTCCATTCCCGAGCTTGACTGGTGCCCTTGTAGGTTTGATTCAATTCACATAGCTAGGAAAAAAGGTCCTTATGCTTGATTAAATTCGCCTAGGTTGAGTTTTATCTATCCATCGCTTCATCACCTCCACCATCGCCTCTCTCATCTCCTCTACAAACCACCATCCACTTCTATCGAGATCTCTTTGAGATCTTTTATCTCTTGTTCGCTTCCGCGCTACACCAATTGATATCTAGAGGCAGAAAACGTGTATGGGAAGGGATAGATTTGCTCAACTTATCGAACATGCTCGATCGATAGGGACTTTGCTCAACTCGTCGATCACGAGGACCTGAGAGATGAGACTCTACTACATTACGATCTGTGAAAGTCATTGGACAAGGTTTTTAGGAACATAACTCGAACATTCACGTAACTAGGGTTTTTTGTGAGAGAACTCTCATTTTTCTTATTCAATAAACAGCTAAGAAACAAAGACTCAGGGGATTGCAATATTTAAAGGAGATCTCATGAGAGACACCCTTAACCTTAGTGAGCCTAAACATTAACCCTAATTAAAACAAAGCAAATGGGCCATACAAGTGGACCTAACTTAAAGAAACTCAATAACTTAAGTAAATAGTCCATATTAATGGGTCAAATTGAAATTAAATAAATAAAAGGAAATGACCTTAAGAAACAGACATTATTTAAAGCAGACTCAATAAACTGGATAGATTTAGGCCCACTAAGCCTAAGTTCAATGAACCCCATATAATTCATCTTTCATTCCTTGTGCCACGCTGCACCAGATCCCTCCCCGTTTGAGAGATTAGACCTCGAATCCAAGATGGCTTGCGGGTCGGGTTCTTCTTTCTTCTCACATGCATTGACTGAAATCTTCATGTCAGCACCATTCTACCCAATGCTCACGTCTTCGGTCTTAGCAGACCGGTCTTCTCTTCCTCTCTTTGTAGCTTTGTCCAGTACGTCCATCAACCTACTCAGATTCTCCTTCACGTTCATGACATCTCTACTCAGCTTCGCGTCTTCTTCGCACTGCTTGTCCAAGGCCAAGACTTGAACTTCTCTTTCTCCAATGTTCATGATGCCGGAGGCCCTATCTTCATATTCCCTTCGTCGTCCACGGATAGGCTTATGCCAATACGGCTTATTGTCTTTCTTCTTCTGACGCACAACAATCAACAACACAACTATGATCTCATCATTACCAACCCAAATGAAGCTTACCTTCCAATCGTTTGTGGTGCCATTGATAGTATTCTTCTATGCTTTCTCCATCACGAGCTCTTCAAATTGTCCTCCACGTCTAGCTACCTGTGTATGTTCTCGGGCTGACTCCAAAGTGTATAACTTGCATGTAGTTGCATATTGAACTACTTCGCAGCTTGTAGAACTCTTATCTATGTCGTCTGAAACAAACAACACAAGAGCTCTCTTTCCAATCTTCATATTGCCGTCTGATTGAAGCCAAGTCAGTGTATTTGGCTTACGGCATGTTTGATCCATCACGGGCAAGGAGCAAACTAACTCGGTTGAGACTACATCCTTATTGTCTCCTAGATCAATGAAGAAGATGCACACCACTCTTTTTACTATGCATCTCGACCTAAACACCTTGTTCCTTAAACAAAGGTTGACCAAGGCAAGTAGTACATGATCGTGATGTTGAGTCACGAACGCGAGTCGTGTTCCAGCTGCGTACTATTTTCCATCGACTTCAAGCTTCATAGCTTGATCCGAGGAGTACAACATCAAGGCTGGCTTGTTGTTCTCCTTACACGTCAGAGACAGCTGATCAACATCTTCAGCACTCGTACTTGACAAAGACTTAGCATCCAATCCGTTTTCACGGGTCTAGCTCTACAAACACGGAAAGCGAGGAATCTTCTGATTTAGAAGTTGAACAACTTTTAAACCATGATGAATTTTGCAGCAAATACAACCCCTGTGTACTCCTGGTATTACAAGAATCCATACCAATTTGGTTTGGTTCTCAATTCCTTCTGGTCTAGACGTAATTCCCCAGTGAGTGCACGTAGGTTCAGATTATGTATGTGGAAGATCACCCGACTTGTAAGCTGCATAACTCCTTCACTTGAACTCCGATTACATTGATTTCACTTTGTGGCGTGACCTAGATGAGCTGAGAAGATTTTTCCAATTGGTCTCATGCTCTGGAAATTCATGGTTTAGCCATAACAGGTCAAACAATGGAATGGGTCTGCATCAACTTCAATGGTGGGATGGTCTAGTATCACCCGGTTTTTAAAATTGACTCCGGTTTGGTCGGAGCTCCTATTGAACCAATTCCACATAGGCTTGAATTCCTGTTGACCTAGGTTTCTACAGCAACTTAGTTTCTTGCTTAAATCCTCACGGTTTGATCCGAAATCTCCAATCACTGCACATAAGTTTAAACCGAGCAAGTCAGGAATCGCCTATCTTGGAACTTGCATATCTTCTGCATACAGACTCCAAATCAACTGATTTCACTTCTTCGACTTCAAGGAGTAAATTAGAAATTCATAGAAATTAAAATTGTAACCTAGTACCTTATGGTTCGTCGGAAGCATATGAAAGATTGAAAATATGTCATCTCTGTAAGTTGTTGAAGGCTCTCTGCGTTTTTCATTTGGGTTTGGTCTTACAACTTGAAAGTCATGGCTTTTCTCCTGAGCCCTAAGAACTTGATTCATATCAACATCAAACTCTTCTTTGACCCCTTCTTCATAGGTATCATAGGTTGGTTCTCCTCTGATATCTATGTATGGCCCTTCTTCTAAAAGATCTACATCATGTAACTCGGTATCAAGGTTCTCTTTCGAAGGTTCGAGCTCAATGTGGTGGATGAAGGTGATTGCATCACGTGGTGGAGGGTGTGGCTGGTTCGCCATGGCGTGGATGGTGGCGAGCATGAGAGATGCTTGCCTCTGCATCTGTTTGATGGCTATGTGGATGGAAATGTTAGTGATATCGATGGTGGTGGTGGTGGGCAGATCGTTACACGATCGAGACATAGCAACTCGATCTTTGGCTTTGATACCAAACTGGTGTAGCATGCAGCGGTTAGGACGGGGATTGATATTTGGAGGCAGAAAACGTGTTTGTAAAGGGATAAAATTGCTCAACCTATCGAACTGACTCGATCAATAGGGACCATGCTCAACTCGCCGATCACGAGGACCAAAGAGATGAGACTATGCTACACAACGATCTGTGAGAATCATTGGACCATGCTTCTAGGAACAGAACTCGAACATTCACGTGACTAGGTTTTTTGTGAGAGAACTCTCAATTCTCTTATTCAATAAATGGCTAAGAAACAAAGACTCAGGGAAATACAATATTTATTGGAGATCTCATGAGAGACACCTTAACCCTAATGGGCTTAAACATTAACCATAATTAAAAAGAAGCAAACGGGTCATACATGTGGGTCTAACTTAAACAAACTCAATAACTAAAGCAAATGGTCCATATTAATTGGCCCAATCGAAATTAAATAAATAAAAGGAAAGGGTTTAAGAAACAAGTTTTATTTAAAGCATACTCAATAAACTGGATAGAAGCCCACTAAGCCTAAGCTCAATGAACCTCACATGTTTCTTCTTCATTCCTAACGTCACGCTGCACCACTAAGAGACTATGCTTGGCGAGGAATCATGTATCTTGTGTGGTTCTCATCCCTTTCGTCTGCGGGTTAATAAATGGAACGAGCTTGTAGAAGTAAAGCGAACCTATTAGAGCAAATGAGTGCTCAAAGACAAAACTGAAGCCGTGGATACCCTAGACGGCTTAAATGTGGATGATGGAGTCTTGGGAAAGCTCCAACTTTTTGAAGGTGATACTACTTCACCCGAGAGTCCAAGACTCCTTCTCCCCTGGACCGTGGAGTCTCAACACGGCCACCTCTTGTTGCGCATGATGGAGGTGATCTGGAGGTAGCACCAAGCTACACTCGCTTGAGCTGTGAAGCACCACCAATGATTTTTGAACTACAATCGCGCTTAGAAGGCTTCAATCACCTTTTGTTTGGTCTGATGGAGAAGACCAACTCAAATTTGTTGTTAGACTTACTGGGACGTGATGAGAAGGTTGGAAGGGAAGAGATGCATCGGCTGACTGTAAGGGTCATTGGTGTATTCAAATCGCCAAATCAACTCATCCCATCGCCTGCAACCGAGCACGTGAAGCTGATTTCTCTGTGTGATGCCAAGGACGTTTTGTTTGAGCTAAAAGTGTCAAGTGAGCTTCATCACGCGGCTGAAACAAAGAAGTGAGCTTGAAGTAACTCTGAAAGCATTGGTATTTGTCTCTGCTAAAAATATCGATGTCTATTGTGATGTTGTGCCTATGAAGACTTAGGAAAGTGGGGTCGGATAAAACTCTGAGGATGTCATTGGAGTGCAACCTCCTCATCGAGCCAGGAGACTATAAGAATGTAGTCTCAACCGAATTAGCATGGTTCTTGACTATGACGGATCAAAGATGCCGTAAGCCAAATGCATTGACTTGGCTTCACTCGAATGACAAAGTGAAGGTTTGAGGGTGAATCTCTTAAACAGGGAGGGATCTGGTGCAGTGTGGCACCATGATTTGAAGATCTCGGTCACGAGGCTCATCCAACTTGCTTGGTGAACCAAAAATCTATCCTATCATAAGGCTCCCTTGTTTTAATTAGGCTCATTAGTTAGACTCATTTGTTTATGTTCGTTTTAATTAATTAAATAGTCTCATTAAGACTCATCGATTTCATTAATAATTAGGGATTAGACTAGTAGGTTCATGGCCCATTAAGTTTAGGGTTTCTCTTAAGAGAGATGCCTATATATATGTAATCCCATGCACTTTGATATTTTAGAGTTATTTTGATAATAATAATAAAAAGAGTTTTCTCAAGTGAGAGTATCACATCCAAAATCCTAGCCGTCGTGAGCCTTGCTCCTGCGTTTAGAAGCCTGAGTATACGTGAACCTCGAGTACTGCTGCAACAACACTCAACGCCGCCGTCACCATCAAGCCCTAATCCGCCGCCGCTGCCATCATCAAAACCGACGCTGCCGTCGCCACCAACCTTAGCCACCGCCGCCGTGATCATTTCACTGTCGCTGCCACCAACTCTAATATGCTGTCGTCGATGTCTTTCATCCTTTAGTCGTCGTCACTGTCTTTCATCCTTTAGTTGTTACTGCTTCCATCCTTAAATCCTAGTTTGAGAATCTGCTGCATCACAGAGGGAGAAGCAGACACACAAAGGAAAGAGAGGGAGAAGAATAAATAAGACACATAAAAAGTCTTAGTTGGGTGTATTGAACTGTGAATTTTAAAAGATTGTGAATAATTTTGATTTTATGAGATTTCATATGATTTTAGATGAATTTAGGAAAGTTCTTGTGATTTAGGAAAAATTTCTCCAAAACTCCACCTAAAACCATGATATTTGGATTTCTGTCTTTTTAACTAAAAAAATCCTCTAAAATACCCTAGAATCTCTTAGAATCATTTAAAATCGCACCCTTAAAAAAATTTCAATAACAGTGGATTTGATTGTGTTTTTTAAAATCACTAGTTCAAAAACACTGGATTTTAGGTGATTTTTAGAAATTCATGTTTGAATAACATGTAATTTGTCATTTTAATCCAAATCACTTAAAATTCACATTTCAATACACCCCCTTAGCGTTTGGATGATACTACAATGAATATCATATATTATATGTCGAATCTGTAAAATTGTTATGTTTATATGATTTATAATTATAGATAATTAATCTTTATAGACTAAAACATTAACACACACAAAATTACAATCATGCGCATTTTGAGAGAATAGATTTCTATTACATAACTTTGAGAGAATAGATTTATGTGTATATGATTTATAATTAATCTTTACAGACAAAAACATTAATACACAAAAAATTATAAGCATGGGCATTTTGAGAGGAAAGATTTCTATTACATAATCAAACTTGAAATTTTATACAAATAATATTGATTAATTAAAGTGATAATTTACATGAATAGCGCACATGTTAGGTTTTATTAGTCACGATAGTTGTGATAAAAATAGCATGTCTTATTTGCTTTAAAAGACCGAAAATGTGTTGATGTTCAATTAATTTACGAAGAAAGTCATTTTAGAAACCAAAAAAAAAACTTTTCAAGTTACCAAAGATAAACGAGAACCTCTGATATTTCCTTCATTAGGGTTTTAGAATTTCTGTCAACCATCCATCTCTTCATCTCTTCTTCTTTCAGTCTCGATTTAGGGTTGCCTCTTCTTCAATCCTGATTTGGGTTAGTTATTCTTCTCTCATTCTCCGTAACACCGTAAGGGCGAGGCTTCTCCCCGGTGATCTTCGTTCTCTTTGATACTCTTTCGTCTATAGTTAGCCGCCATTTTCTCACTATGCCGAGGTAATTTCTGTTTTTATTTTCTGGTGGTCGTTTGGTCGTCTCAGATTTGAAATATTGGCTATTCATTTACAAGGTTATCTATGAAATTTGGTTGGTTAAGTTTGAAAAATTTGTTGAACTGTCACGATGAAGCAACATTCTGATTTCAGTGGTACGAGGCCGTAGTTTAAACGCTTATATTTTCGGAGTGGTACATATATATGTCCTTGTGATCCCATAGATAGGTCGAGAGTTACACACGTACATAGTTAAATAGTGGTTATATTAGTGTAGCCATAACATAGTTATCTTAGCTAGGGCAATGTAATTATGGTACTGAGTTTATGCATATAATAGTGGACATAATTATTTTTTTCATTACAGTGTGCCTAACTTCGTGTTATGTTCCATATAGCAGCGTTAACATGTCGAAATACCCGCCTCTTCTTCCTCTTAAAGATCCCCATCGTGTGGCACCACTTAATGTGAACTGCTCCTTCAATAAGATTAAAAGTATATAGATGTTTGGTGAGGATGTGTGGAACGAGTTGCGGGAATCACCTTTGGGGGTAGTTATCAAACTTTGTGAATTGCAGTTTAATTGGAGTGGAAAGCTTGTCGAATACTTGTTGGCTCACCAGCTGGCTGTAATGAACTGTCATGAGTTATGGTTTCTTATTGAATGAAACCCCATTAGGTTCTCACTGTATGAGTTTCATGAAGTAACATGTCTGAATTATACCACAGTGTCCCCTGATGACAATAAAGAAGTTGACCACATCCCGTTCTGGAATCAAATAGGTGTGGCCGGAGAATGTGGTCCGACGTTTGGGGAGATTGATGTTGCGATGAAAGTCGGGAAGGATTGGCCATTTGAACAAAGGAGACAGCTTGGTATTGTTGATTTTAAGAAGAGATTATGAGAATATTGAAGAGAATAGAGAGATTGTGTACTTGGTGTTCTTGAGCTCAAGAACAAGAGAGAGAATGGAGAAAATCATTTTATTTCATTTCGTAAAGATTTTGGTTCATACAATGGGGAAGACAAAGCTTAAATAAGCGAAACGGAGAGTGTGGCTAAGTCGTTTGTCTTCTAGCCGAATGTAGCCGTTTATGGATAAGGCTTGGGACGCGCGCGTCCGTACGGTTTAGTCGCGCGTTCGTACGGTCAACGGCTACATTTTGAATGAGTCTTCGTCCCTCCAATAGTAAAGCCACAATCCATGCCAATATGACCATTAGCTTAGGTTTCGTCCGTACGGTACGGTTGCGCGTCCGTACGGTACGGTTGCGCGTCTGTACGGTCATCGGCTATGATTTGAATAAGCCTTTGCCCGTCCAATACTCCCCCGCAAGCCTTAGCCTAATGCAATAGCTAAGCTTGGAACCCGCATAGTCTTGCCTCATTAAAACCTTTGGTGAGAAAACCACTTGGGATAAAACTCACCTAAGGGAAAAGAGTACAAGAGTATGCAGTTAGGGACTTAGGCTTGTATAGCCCGTGTGAGTCCGAGTCTTGGTAGAATCAACTCACAAACCTTCAAGCTTGCGGATTTGGTGAAGATGTCCGCAAGTTGGTCTTGGCTCTTGGTGTAACAAGGTAGAATGGTGCCTTTGATCATTTGTTCCCGAACCTTGTGACAATCAATCTCTATA
>WJSH01001186.1:2320-22810 GCA_009757365.2 Lepidium campestre | reverse complement strand
TTCAGGAATCATCTCTAGACAATAGATTTAAAGCAATCAAATTCATTCTCATGACAAATGATCTCAATCAAGCATACAACCTAACCCTATCATCATAGGTGATTAATAAGCATGAAGGCATAAATAAATAACCTATTCAAGTCAATATTCAACCTAAACAATCAATCCCTTGAGTTAGGTACAAATATCTCAATTTTTAGACTAAGTCAGGAATTTCATCAAACACTTGATAGGTGGAGAAACGCCTCTAATCATATCTCTAGTGATCAGGTAGAAATAGGCATTAAGACTATCTAAACTGAAGAGATCTAACCCTAGATCTACCAAGATCTACCACATATCCTCAAAAACCCTAATTGATATACTCAAAACTCATAAAAAAACGTAAAAACCCAGAATTGTAAATAGATAGCATAATTAGAAAGATTAGATTGCGATTAAGAAGATTGATGAAGGACGAAATTGCATTAAACTAAGGAAAATACTTCAAAAGATAGCATGAAATTACAAAGCAAAGAAAGAGTTCTTGAGAGATTCTAAAAGAAACAAATAACAACGACTTGTTCTTTATTAATGGATTAAGGAGGGTATTTATACCTCCTTCCCAAAGAAAAACCTAATCCCAAAATAAATAGGAATCCTAAAGTAAACATAAAATAGAAAAGTCAACGAAAATAGAAAAGTCAACATTCAGGAAAGTCTACTCGACCAGGTGTGGTCGAGTGACTGGCTCGAGTCAAATCTTTTTCTCTATATTTCTCTGGTTCGGCCTCAATCACTCGAGCATGATGTCCAAATCCATGTGCACGGCCATGTCCACTCGAGTCTTCCACTCGAGCATATCCATAATCCTTCCTCCTTTCTCCAAAGCTATCTCCAGCACTCAGCTCCCATATCACGATCTCCTTCATGTCCAGATTGCTCCCAATTCGTCTGCCAAGTACCTAAAATCACATGTATGCAATGCAAATACAAGATATGCTAGATAAAGCTAAAAACATCCTAAAATGAAGCAAAACAGAATGAGAAATCGTGTAAAAAAGATTGTAAAAGAGTCCTAAAACTAGTTAAAATACACATATATCAGGGGTTTAGATTATTGATTCCAGAGAGATCTTTATTTGCTCTGCAATATATGCTGCAAACTTTGAGCATGATAGAAGAGAACTTTGGGAGGATATTGCACCTATTTCTGCGGATTTTGCTCATCTTGCTCTTCGTTGGATTCTTCTCGGTGATTATAATGAGATTCTCTCATTAAGTGAGCATTCACGTTCCACAAAATATACTAATAATCAATCCGGTATGCTACGTTTTCAGCAAGTGACTTCCTCTTGTGAATTATTTGATCTAGCTTTTATTAACCGGTTTTTACTTGGTGGAATAAGAGACAAGGGGACCCTATTGGTAAGAAATTGGATCGTGCTTTGATTAATGGGGGATGGCTAACTTCTTTTCCTCGATCATATGCCTACTTTGAGATAGGGAGAATCTCAGACCATGCTCGGTGTGTGGTTCATTTGGAAAATTTGGCTATAGGGAAACGACGTCCTTCTCAATTTTTAATTTTTTGATTAAGGATGACTTGTTTCTACCAACAGTTTTGCAGATCTGGGAGTCATCAGATCCTCTCTTTCATTTCCACTCGGCTCTGTACATATTTCACAAGAAACTAAAACTCTTGAAGTTGGTTCTTAGGGGTCTCAATAAAGCACATTATGGTAATATTCCCCAGCGCAATAAAGATGCGTATCTTGATATGTGTTCTAAGCAAGAGCTAGCTCTTTAGTCTCCAGGTAGTACCACCTTTCAAGCAGCGGCGGATGCTGCATCTCTTTGGCATCATTAGGCGCATATTGAGGAGCAATTTTTTCGCCAAAAATCCAGAATTCAATGGCTAAAAGAAGGTGATCAAAACTCTAATTTCTTCCACATGGTAGTGCAAACTCAAGCTTCAAAAAATGGGATCAAAAGACTCCAACTATCTACAGGTGCAATAGTATCAGACTTGTCTAGTATCAAAAATGAATCAATCATGTATTTTCAACAATTTCTGCAAACCGAGGTATCAAATGATGGCCCGCCTATTGATATCAGTTTACTATTGGACTACCGTTCCACTCCAGAAGCAGCCACCCTGTTGATTACTCCTGTAATAGAAGCAGAGATTACAAAGGTCTTATTTGGTATGCCTATAAATAAAGCTCCAGGGCCCGATGGTTACAGAGTCGAATTCTACAAAGCAGCATGGTCGATTATTGGGAAGGATTTCATCATAGTTGTGCAGTCAATTTTTCTATATGGTTTTCTCCCATCAGGTATCAATGCTACTATTCTTGCATTAGTCCCCAAGCATTATGCTGCCTTTTCAATGCGTGACTATCGGCATATTGCTTGTTGTAATCTTCTTTACAAGGTAATCTCAAAAATCCTTGCAAACAGACTTAATACTATTATGCCAGAGGTTATAGAGCTGAACCAATGCGCCTTTGTTAAATCGAGATTATTGATGGAGAATGTACTACTAGCTACAAAATTAGTCAAGGATTATCACAAGCCGTCGATATCCCCTAGATGTGCTATCAAGTTTGATATATCTAAGGCATTTAACACAGTAAAATGGTCTCTCATTGTGGACGGTCTTCATACTATGAATCTGCCTAATATATTCATTCATTGAATTTATGTATGCATTTCCACTGCTTCATTCTCTGTCTCAATCAATGGTGAATTAGAGGGCTTTTTCACAAGTAAGAGAGAAATTCGCCAAGGTTGCTCACTTTCTCCTTATTTGTATGTCATCATGAACAATGTATTGTCCAAACTCTTAAAAAAGGCTGCACAAGATTTTAGATTTGGATATCATCCTTCATGTGGTGTTGTTCAACTTACACACTTAAGCTTTGCGGATGACATCCTTGTCTTTTCAGATGGATCTCCCTCTTCCTTGAAGGGTATCTTGGACGTTTTTACAGATTTTGCAGTGAGCTCAGGGCTTCATATCAACCCAGCTAAGTCTTCAATTTACATAGATGGTCGTAACAGCGATGCTCTCCATGATGCCTCCATAGCTGCGGGTTTATCAGTAGACTAGCTTCCCATTCACTATCTTGGGCTACCACTCACCACCAAATCAATGTACAAAACAGAGTATGAGCCATTAATTGACAAGATACGATCACACATGTTGACTTGGGCAACAAAGGCTCTTTCTTTTGCAGGTAGAGTTCAGCTCATAAAATCAGTTATCACAAGTATCTCCAACTTCTAGTGCTCCTCTTTTAAATTGTCATCTCACTTCATAACTTAAATTGAACGCTTGTGTGGAAATATTTTATGGTCTGGCTCACCAAACAAAGGTAAGAAGGCTAAAGTTTATTGGACAGATGTGTGCTTACCACGAGATTAAAAGGGTCTTGGCATACAAGACTCTTCACTTGTTTTTGCCTATAAGTTGATTTGGAAATTATTAGCATCATCAAATTCCTTATGAGTGGCTTGGACTTGACATTACCTATTGCGATATGGTTCATATTGGGACATAAAGAAAGACACATAAGGCTCTTGGATTTGGCGCAAATTGCTCAAGTTACGCCCCAAGATTTACCAATTCTTCAAAGTGGATATCCATAATGGTGTTGGCTCCTTTTTTTGGTTTGATAATTGGTCTGCAGCAGGGAAATTAATGGATGGCATTGGTGAGGCTGGCCCACGGTATTGGAGACTACCACGAAATGGAAAGGTAATCAATGATGTAAGCAATGGAGAATGGATACAAAGATTACGAAGGTGTAGGAAATTTCAACAAGTAATTGATATATTCATGTCAGTTACTCCACCTAGACTTGATGCTGATACCGATGTGTTACTATGGAAGCAAGCTCATGATTCTTATAGCCACAACTTCTCATCAAAAAGACATTAGACCTTTTACGTGATAGAAAGGAAAAGGTTACTTAGGCAAAACTGATCTGGTTTAATCAGGGTGTGCTTAGATACACGTTCATCACATTGCTGGCAATTAAGAATAGGTTCTCTAAAGGGGACAGAATCCGTAAGTTGGGTGGTGCACAAAGCTGTATTTTTTTGTGGTGAATTAGAGGAAACTCGGGACCATCTTTTCTTTGCTTGTTTGTACACGTTCACAATCTGGTTGAATCTTGGTAGCATTCTCTTGCGACTTAGCTTAACACCTGATTGGTCGGACACCTTACTTGCTTTGACTTACTCCGGAGGCTGCAACATGGATACAATTCTTATGTGTTTGCTTTTTCAGACAACTGTCTACAAAATCTGGCGGGAACGAAATGCAAGGATCCATCACCAGCCAGGGAAAAACATAGCAGCTATGACACGTTCAATTGACAAAGATATCCATAACCGAATAATCTCTTTAAGCTACCATTGCCCTGATCGTTTGGAAGGTCTCTTACGGAGATGGTTCGAGTTATTTTCATATTGATTCATTTGATTTGATTGCTTCCTAATCAAGATCTAATCATGCTCCCACTTGTATATAAATATTTTTTGTTGACCAATAAATTTCACATTTAAAAAAAAAAAAAAAGTGATTAAATGGATGGGAAAAAGTGACTACATATTGGTAAGGGAGACCTTTAGATTACATGTCAGATCTTTAAGAAAATGTGACTCCATATATGATATTTAAAATACCTACTATATATTTTATAAAAATTAATGATTTTTGTAAATAGGAAGGTTTCGTATGATTTTTGTTTAGTTTATTTGATATATATATTTTTTACAATTAGATTGACAAGATTTGATCTATAATTTAAATCTCACTTGCTAAAATTACCTTTTAATCTATTATTTGCAATGGGGATGAGTCATACCTTTGATGCCTAGATTATTAGCTAGATCATTTACCACGAGAATGAAAAGAACTCAAAATACAATTATACAAAAAATATAATATATAATAAATGATTCATTTTTATGTAATAATTCAAAAGTAGTTTTGTTTTTGTAAAGACATGGGAAAAGAGCTTCAAAAGTTATTTTATTATGCTAAAATTAATGCATCAAAACGTTCAGGGAAATTGCACAACGCGCAACATCCTCCGTCAATAATAGACTAACTACATCAAGTTCGACTTGAAAGCATGAAATCATAGTGGTAATGAAAATGCCTAGTTCGCTAATCCATTCGCAAGACGATTAGCTTCCCTATATACGTGAAAAATATTGACTATACAGTCCCTTGATAGAAAGCCATGGCATAATCGTATTAGGAAATAAAGAGGAAGATAATCATTAATCCTTTCGTGAGAAAACCTTAAACTATCTCCGAATCCACCTCGAGATTAAGTCAAGTCAGTCGTTGCTCCCATGCCACATAAAGACCGTAATACACACCCTATAACTCAACTAAATATCATCTCATAAAACCCCTCCTGCCACTGCAGGGCCAAGATTCTCCCTAGAAGCTCCATCGGTATTCAACGTCACCTATCCATCACTCGGTGGTAACCATGAAATTAATCTCTCAACTCGAACAGGTGCATGCTTCCAGGCTACTTGACCATCATGAGAAATGTAAACCTCCTTTGTTAATTTACAGATAAAACGGGTTCGGTCTTGATATTTTTGATTCTCTCCAAATATATTCATGCATCACCATTTCCATCCCCACCAAATAGCCATAACAAATTTTGTAGACCAAGGGCCGTCTTCAGTCTTATGATGCTCACCAAGATTTTGATATATATCCATTCAAGCAAGGTTTGATCAAAGAATTTAACCTGCATATTACGAGGTATTATCCTTTGCCAAACTCCTTCCATGGCAGGACAGTCCCAAAGAATATGAGTAATATTCTCATTAGCTCCTCGACAAACTTGACATAAACCAGAATTAGATAAGTGATGTCTTTGGCATTCAAAATTAGTCATGAGGACTTGATGCACACCCAACCAGATAAAAAAATGTACCCTCTCTGGTACAACCATTGACCAGATTTGATCAAACAATTTCTCAACATAGGGACGAGGCGTAGCATCAGACATTAGGTTTGAATATGCAGGACTCACAATGAAAATTACATCAGCTCGAGCACACCAAGACGAGGCGTAGCATCAGACATTAGTAATTATCAATCACATATGCTCCCAATCAGAGCATTACATCCTCCAGAAGAAAATCCTTGAGGTAATCTCTTAGCCAGCCAATACCATTTTGCCACATATCTCGAATTCGAAAATCACTAAGATAAACCATAACATCAGTAATAGCATGCTGCAAGATTAACTAATTATCAGACCAAAATCGAGTATCTCAGAAATTCCCAACAACTTAGTTAAAACCTGGGAAACCACTTCCTTGAACCCAACAAGAATACTTTTCTATGTCGATGAATGAGAGCTTTTTATCTGTAACCACTATTTGTCATGAATACCTTTCATTTTATACTTGCTATGCAATAGCTCAGACCAGAGACTAGTTCCTTGTTGTATTAATCTCCATGCTATCTTTGCCAACAAAGCTTTGTTCATCTCACTTGTCAAACTAATTCACAAACTTCCTTCACATTTTGGCTTACACACTTTCTTCCAGTCAATAAATGTTGTTTTTGTTTTTCCGGGTTGCTTCCCTATAAAAATGACCGAGATACTTTGTCAAAAATTTGTTGGGTTGATAATGGTTACATAACAGTACTCATCGAGTGAACGTGAATCGAGAGAGGACAACTTTAGTTAATGTGAGTCTCCTAGCAAAGCTCAATGTCTTACTCTAATTCCACCCAGGTAGGCTAGAGTTAACTTTCTCAAGATTATCCCGAAACATGTCCTTATTTATTCTCTTATGCAATAATGGCATACCGAGGTATTTTCCAAGATCTCGAGTCGAGCCAATGCCATTTTCCATTGTAATCTGTGTTTCAAGCTCATGGGTCACATTCTTAGAAAAGTAAACCTTAGATTTCTCAAAGCTCACATTTTGTCCAGAGACGTTGCAAAAACACTCTTTTCATTACCTGAATTTGGTCCACTGAAGCTTCAGCAAACAAAATTAAGTCGTTTGTAAAGCATAAATGCGAGAGTTTAGGACCAGATCTCGCCAGCTTTACTGATTTCTACTAACCTAAATTCACATCCAACTCAACTTGATGACACAAGCGTTCTAAGCATAAAACAAACTAGTATGGTGATAGGGGATCCCCTTGACGTAGTCATCTTTCCGGTTTGAAAGATTATGTTTTCTCCTCGTTCCACAAAATGCTCAAAGATGGAGTCGTGACTGCTGACATAATCTAGTTAACTCACGTTGATGACAAACCAGTTGCTCTTAGAGTATCCTCTAGAAAATCCCATCTGATTCGATTATATGCTTTTTTGAGATCCAACTTTAACAACATTATTCATTTACGCCCTTTCTTGCGCTGCATAGTATGCAATGCTTTTTGCACGATGACAATGTTATTCGTACTAAGACGACCGGGAATGAAACTGGATTGTGTCAGACTAATCAATTTAGACATGACTCGCTTCATCCTTAAAACCATAAATTTAGTAATGATTTTGAACAATACATTACAAAAGCTTATGGGACGGATTGCTTCATCATTTCCGGTTTACCAATCTTCGGTATCAAAACTAAAAAGGTGTCATTAGTTGCATAAGGTAATTGTCATGTTATGAATAAATCAAGTACAAACTTTGTCATTGAATGGTCGGCAACATCCCAACGTGGCAAGCGGGCCGGCATGCGTCCATCTGGGATGTCCATGATGGACATTTTTTTTCTTGCGGCCGCATCGCACTGGACCACTAGGACCATGGTCCATAAAATAATGTGCACGCCCGCCCCGCTAAACCTTTCGGATAAGCGGATCGGCTCGCGGACTACATTTTTATTATTTTAAAATAATTTTCAAAAATATTTATAATCAACAACTTCCACATAAAATATGTTATATTATTAATTTTAGTAAATATTAGAAATTTTTTAACTGTGAAATTCTATAAAATTTCAAAGATTAAATATATAAATCACATAGTAGTTTTCGGATTTAAAATTTTTATGTATATTTTAATTTTTTTAGAAAACGTGGTAATTCAATTAAATTTTGGTTTTTTTCTATAGTATATATCTTAAATTATTATAGTTTTAATTTTAATATTTTATTTTGAATTCATTTGTTTAAAAAATATTTATAATAACAATATCAAACTTAAATAAATAAAAATTAAAACTTAAAAAAATTTATAGATACGAAAAATATACATGTATTGTTACATAATAGTATAATACACATTGATATTAAAGATATATGAAAAAAACTTTACTTTTTATAGAGAAAATAATAGTTAAATTTGTTAAAAAAGAAGTAAAATAGTAAGAGCTTTGGAAAATCTTATAAAATATAATTTTTCACAAAATTGACATATTTGATAAAGAAAAGACTAATAAAAAATTATCAAATAATATTTGTATTTATTTTTTTTGGTCATCATACTAGTGATATTGATGAGGTTTTAAAGCCCAATTTACAATGGTTATAAATTACAGGAAAAGTACAGGAACTGGATCTGAAGACAAATTGGGCCCAAAAAAATTTATGGCCCTAATCGATAGAGATAGCCACCTAGCCATCTTTAATGTACCACATGTAAGCCCACGATTTATCTCGTCATGCAGCCGTCAGGACGAACGGCCGCCGCCGATAATCTAAACTTTCCTTTCCGATGGAAACCATTGTCGAGCTATTGCTTCCATGGAGGTATCTCAACTTATATCTGTCAATCCTAAATCAACACGAGAACCTGCGACGCCGTGGAACCCAAATCTAATGATTCGACCTTTGAGTCACCATCTAGCTTGTACTCACAAAGCCGGTGAAAGCACCGAAGATTAACTACTCGCAGTGAAGGACGAAGCTTGAGTGATGGCCATGAACCAAGGCAACCGATAAAAGATGTCGGTGAAGATAACCATGGAAAACCCCAGAGTTTATTGATTGATGAAAGTCGGATGTCGTACACCAGAAGATCAAAGCCTCGCTTTCTGAAGGATAAGAGAATGAGAAGAAAGAGGCGGCAGATCTGGAATTCATTTTCGGCGAAGCCAAAACTAAAATACAAAAATTAAAACATCGAACCGAGCTGGAAGAAGACCGGAAGAAACTCCGGAAGGTTTTGTCAGATTAAACTAAACCAGAAAATACACGGCGAAGATCAAACCTCTTTTCTGAAAAATCAAGATCAGAAAAGAAAAGAAACCAAGGAATTGTCGGAGAAGATCAGAGAGACACTCTTGCTCTAAGAGGAGAGAGACAAAAATATATTTGTATTATGTTTAATAGTATACAAAAAAAACTTTCAAAATCTTGATTTCTATTTTTGAGAAAAATATTTTTAAAAGGTTTTGACTGGTTTAAAATTAAAATTTTGAGAAAATTAATAACCAATACCATGTTATAACTATCGAAATCTAAGGTTTTAATAAACTACTATATTTTTTACTACTAATAAAAAAGTATATATATTTTTACAGGTATGTGGCCGGCTATGCCGGGTAGAGCAAAGCTTGCAGGCATGGGGCCGACTTGACACCTCTAACTAGTGATAAAAAAGAATCTATCATTTGTATTTATTTAGATAAAGTTTAAATTTTAAGCATTTAAAAATTAGTTCAAAGATTTATATGATTTAATTAGTCAACTTGAGAATTAAGGTAATCAATTTAATGGGTTGATTAGTAAATATTTTAGAATACTAAAGTAAAAAGAAATATCATTTTAAAAATTTGTATTCCTAATAATAGCATATCTTCTTTATTAATGAAATTCTAAATTTAATATATATTAAATAAATTCTTTTGTTTACATATAATGCATGATTACATCTATTGATACTTTAATATTTGCTGAATAAAAAGATCTAAATTAATAATAAAGATTTAATATTGTATTTAGTGTTTAATCATAATTAGTGGTTGTTGAGTTCTTCTTACTCTGTTAGTTAGAATGATCCAGTTAACGATTCTGACATTAGGGTTGGATCCCTCCCAACTATATATAATAGATTAAAAAAGAGATTTTATGGTGTGGGGTTTAGGCTATGCATCGGGTCTTGTCGATTCAATTGTTGACAAAAAAACATAATTAGTGGTTTTATTGGTCTTGTCAATTTAAGACATAAAAACCATAAATGAAAATCTCATTAAACCAGGTCACATGCTATTGACAGATTGAAATTGATCATGAATGTGGTTCACTTTAAGAATGATTAGGGCAATATATTTAAGTAAATATAATCTGTTTTATTAACTTAGGTAAGTAAACTTTTTTATTTATTGGTCAAAGCTCAATTAAGTCAACTGACATGAAACAAAAATCGAAACAATTCATATACAAATATCAGGGAGGAGGACAAACGACAACGCCGTCAATGACATAAAAGACATATTGGTCTTATTGGTCTTTTTATTTTAAGACATAAAAGCCATAAATAAAAATCTCATCAAACCAGGTCACTTGCTATTGGCAGATTGAGATTGATCATGAATGTGGTTCACTTTAAGAATGATTAGGACAATATATTTAAGTAAATGTAATCTGTTTTACTAACTTAGGTAAGTAAACTTTTTTATTTATTGGTCAAAGCTCAATTAAGTCAACTGACATGAAACAAAAACCGAAACAATTCATGTACAAATATTAGGGAGGAGGACAAACGACAACGCCGTCAATGACACTAAGGTTAAAGCTCGTATCCCAAACGTAATCAAAAACAAAGTCGTAATGAGGATAGATAAATCTACCAGCGTTGAGGAGACATAAGTCACCGGTTTTCGACACATCTGAGTGAGGGATTGGTGTGACTGATTGAAAACCAACACATTTTAACTTAACATATTGGAATTTGCATCTCGTACAAGGATTTATGACTCTCACTTCCCACTGTGGTTTGTTCTGAATCATTTTTCCGGTCTTGTTTTGTCTTATAACTAGATCATGTAGACTACATTCCCCATAACCTGATAAAATCAATGAATAGAAAATATTAAGTACTATATCATAACAAGACAAATAATTCATGGAAATTGATAACAATTAATCGATTATTTTTCTATAAACTATATATATCTAATATAATTGAGTGACTTTAGAAGTGCATTTGGTTAAGTGGTTAAATGTTTATTTTTGTTGTTTTCTCCACTGGTATTCATGATTTTATGGAGCCAAAGAGTCATGTTTGCCTCATATGATAGTGACTTTGGAAGTGCATTTGGTTAAGTGGTCAATCGATCTAGTTATTTAAAACAAATAATAAAAAATATACCTCGGGTGATGAATGCGAAGAGGAGAAAGAGGCAAAGGAGTATGCAAGCATTTGATGCCATTGTTTGATCTTTGGAGTTTTATTTAAGAATGATTGCTGGTTGAATGTGATATTATTGAGTATCTATAGGGAAGTATTTATGCTAATTTATATAGGTGCAAATTTATGGAATTTTATGAGATTATAAGTTTTGGTAATTTGGTCAATATTTTAACTTAGTTACTAAAACAGAATCTTTTTGGTATGGAAAATTATAAAATATTAAGGGTTATTTAATTACCAAATTAAATTTTGTTTTGTTTAAACTTTAAATATTGAAGCTAAATCTTTGACTGGTCATAGTTTATTGACCTTCAAGTTATTGATTATAGTAAAAAAGAACATTAATTAGATAAATTCAAAATTGAATATATTGGGGTAAAAATAATAGTTATGGAGTGGAGACACATAAAGATGTAATTTAATATATCTCAGAATGTGTCGGTACGAAATCATGCCTCAGTTAGATTTAGAAACCGGGTCTCGTTTTGGTTAGGATTATCATCTTATATAGTATTAGGCTTGTTCATTTTAGCCCATTACTATTTTTTTTAATTTTAGTCTCTGCCTACAAAGTTTTATTTACGTAATCAGTCCTAACTTCCCACACTCTCTGTCTTGGAATATACTATTTTTACAAAAAAGTCAGTATTAGTGGTTTAAGTCCACGCGTTTTTGACACACGCGCTCAACGTGCATCTAGTGCACGTGGTTCTTTACCTGATTTCTAAGGTTTATGTCTTAATATATGTGTTATAATGTCTTAATGTGCGTGTTATTATGTCTTAACGCGCATGGTATTATCCATTATATAATTTCTCCAATCTATCCAACCAATAATCCACACAAGGTATATAATCGTGATTGATATCATTTTTAATTATTAAATTAGGTGATTTTCCCGCACATGCGTATAGGCATAATTTTTTTATAATTTATTTAATTTTAAAATTTAATTTAATTTTATACATTTGTGATAAATTTTTATTTAATCTACTATCATATAAAAAATTAAAGATATTATCATTTTGATATGTAAAATATGGATTTTATATAAAGTAAACTTTATAAGGCATAAAAAAATAATATAAATTTTATAAAAATAATATATCAAATAACAGATTTTAATGACCTCATATTTAATCAATCGTATTATACATATGACTATGTTAATAAAAATAAAATTTTAACGTTAAAAATATAAATTGTATAGTTATCTCAATATTAACATGGTAAAAATGTTATATTGATTTTTATGAACTTGTAAACTCTATTGATTAAAAAATCAAAGTTCAAAATTCAAATCTTCTAGGAGTTTTACACAAATGTTTTTGTTTTGTATATTTTTAGGAAAAAAACTAATATTGTATAATAATAAGCTTTTGTGAAAAAATTTTAAGCATATTCATAGGTAACATATATATATATACACATTTTTTATAAATTTCGGTTCAAATATAGCATACATATGTTTTGTATCAATAATAGAATAACTACATCAAGTTCAACTTAAAAACATGAAATCCAAGTGGTAAAGAAAATGCATAGTTCACTAATCCGTCCACAAAGCGATTAGCTTCCCTATACACGTGGAAAATATGGACTATATAGTCCCTTGATAGAAAGCCATGACACAATCATATTAGGAAATAAAGGGGAAGATAATCATTAATCCTTTCGTGAGAAAACCTTAAACTATCTTTGAATCCACCTCGAGATTAAGTCAAGTGACTTGTTGCTCCCATGCCACATAGAGACCAAAATACACACCATATAACTCAGCTAAAGGTGCATAATAAATCCCTATGTTGAGTGCAAAACCTCCTTATCAATGCCCAATATTATCTCGTAAAACCTTTCCTACAGCTGCGGGGCCAGGATTCCCCCTGGAAGCTCCATCAGTCTTCAACGTCACCCATCAATCACTAGGTGATAACCATGAAATCAATCTCTTAACTCGAACAGGTGCATGCTTCCAGACTGCATGACCATCATGAAAAATGTGAACAGCCTTTGTTAAATTACGGATAAAAAGGGTTTGGTCTTGATATTTTTGATTCTCTCCAAACACATTCTCACATCGCAATTTCCAACCCATCAAATAGCCATAGCAAATTTTGTAGACCAAGTCTCGGCTTCAGTCTTACAATGCTCACCAAGATTATGATATATCCATTCAAGCAAGGACTGATCAAAGAATTTAACCTCCATATTACGAGGTACTATCCTTTGCCAAACTCCTTCCATGGCAAGACAATCCTGGAGAATATGAATAATAGTCTCATTAGATCCTCGACAAACATGACATAAACCATAATTGGATAAGTGATGTGTTTGGCGATCGATATTAGTCATGAGGACTTGATGCACACCCAATCAGATAAAAATACGTACCCTCTCTGGTACAACCATTGACCAGATTTGATCAAACAATTTTCCAACATAGGGACGAGGCGTAGCATCAAACTTTAGGTTCAAATATGCAAAACTCACAGTGAAAATTCCATCAGCTCGAGCACACCAAGATATTATGTCCCTTGCTCTAATAATCATTTATCATATATGCTCCCAACTGAAGCAATACATCCTCCGGAAGAAAACCCTTGAGGTAATCTCTTAACCAGCTAATACCATTTTACCACATATCTTGAACTCGAAAATCAGTGAGATGAATCGGAACATCAGTAGACAATGCAAAACTTTCTTGAATAATATTCAAGAAAAAGGTATTCTAGAAAAATTCATACAATTAAAGGAACTATTCCAGCTCTATGAAATGATAAAGGAATACCCAAAAACCGATCTACAACAATTCGTGTAGGAATCTACAAAGAAACGATCCAATTCATCAAGATACATAATGAGTATCTTATCCATACAATCTTGCATACTATATACATAGCGTGAAAATTCCACCAAAAAGTTTTCTTTTAGTTCAAAATGATCAATATCTGGAATCAGAACAAGTGATTACTGAGATTCACGAAGGAACATACACTTTTCAATTTAAAGAGAGGGTTAGAAAATATATTTATTCTGACTCAGATGGCGAAATGCACTGGAATATTGATGTTTCTCATGCACCCAAATTTACATATAGTAATGTCCATCTCTTACCCAAAACAAGTCATTTATAGGTATTATCAGGAAATTCATGTGGATCTATAGCATGCTACATGATTAACCAATTATCAAACCAAAATCAAATATCTCGGCAATTCCCAACAACTCAGTTAAGATAAGAGAAACCACATCCTTTAACCCAACAAGAATATTCTTCCATGTCGACGAATGACAGCTTTTTATCTGTAACCACTCTGTCATGAATACCTTTCATTTTATACTTGCTACGCAATACCTCAGACCAAAAACTAATTCCTTGTTGTATTAATCTTCACACTATCTTTGCCAACAAAGCTTTGTTAATCTCACTTGTCAATATAATTCCCATACCTCATTCGCATTTCAGCTTACACACTGTCTTCCAAGCTAATATATGTTGTTTTCTGGGTTGCTTCCCTATAAAAATGACCGAGAGACTTTCTCAATACTTCATTGGGTTGATCATTGTAACATAACAGTACTCATCGAGTGAACATGAATCAATGAGGGGACAACCTTAGTTAATGTGAGTCTCCTAGAAAAGCTCAATGTCTTACTCTTCCACCAAGCTAGGCTAGAGTTAACTTTCTCAAGAATATCTTGAAACATATCCTTATTTATTCTCTTATGTAACAATGGCATGCCGAGATATTTTTCAAGATCTCGAGTCAAACCAATGCCACTTTCCATAGTAATATGTCTTTAAAGCTCTCGGGTCACATTCTTAGAAAAATAAACCTTAGATATCTAAAAGCTCACATGTTGTCCAGAGGCGAAGCTAAAACACTCCAACACTCTTTTAATTACCCGAATTTGGTCCACTAAAGCTTTAACAAACAAAATTAAGTCGTCCGCAAAGCATAAATGCGAGTGTTTAGGACCAGTTCTGGCAATCTTTACCGGTTTCCACTCACCCAAATTCACAGCCAACTCAACTTGATGACACAAGCGTTCTAAGCATAGAAAAAACTAGTATGGTGATAGGGGATCCCCTTGACGTAATCATCTTTCCGTTTTGAAAGATTATGTTTTCTCCCCGTTCCACAAAATGCTCAAAAATGGATCTGTGATTGCAGACATAATCCAGTTAACCCACGTCGATGACAAACCGTTTGCTCTTAGAGTATCCTCTAGAAAATTCCACCTGATTCGATTATATGATTTCTCAAGATCCAACTTTAACAACATTATTCCTTTACGCCCCTTCTTGAGACTAATAGTATGCAATGCATTTTGTACGATGACGATGTTATTCGTACTAAGACGACCATGAATGAAACTGGATTTTGCTGGACTAATCAATTTAGGCATGACTCGCTTCAGCCTAATAACCATAACTTTAGTAATGATTTTGAAAAATACATTACAAAATCTTATGGAACGGAATTATTTCATTATTACCGGTTTACCAATCTTCGGTATCAACACTACTGATAAAAAGAGAATCTATCATTTTTATTTATTTAGATACATTTTACATTTTAGGCATTTTGAAATTAGTTTAGAGATTTAAATAATTTAAATAGTCAACTTGAGAATTAAGGTAAACAATTCAGTGGGTTGATTAGTAAATATTTGAGGATACTAAAATAAAAAAAATATCATTTAAAAAATTGTATTCCTAATAATAGCATATCTTCTTTATCAACGAAAATTTAAATTTAATGTATATTAAATAAAAATTATTGTCTATATATAATGCATGGTTACATCTATCGATATTTTTTTTGAGTAAAAATATCTAAATTAATAATAAAGATTTAATATTGTTTTAGTGTTACTTTTTGGCCCTGCAAGCGCATTCCTGAAAACTGCAATGTCCATCAAAAATTAAAAATTTTGTGTGGCAATCCATCTCTAAATGTGTTGCAGTAAGGGATAACCTTAAAAAATGTATTAATTATGATGAATTTTGTAGTATTTGTGGAGCGAATGGTGAATCGATTAATCATGTCCTATTTGAATGTCCTCCAACACTTAAAACATGGGATTTGTCTAGAATCACATCACCTATACACATTTTCCCAAGGGATTTCACATGGTCTAATCTAGCATATCTTTTGTGGAGAATGCCGCAATCTGAAGAAACGAGAATATTCTCCTATATTATTTGGAATATATGGAAAGAAAGAAATGAGAAGACTTTCTCAAATTTGGATTATGATCCCCAATCAATATTAAAGCATGCTGAAAGTGAAGTTGTAGAATGTATTTTTATTGTATCACATCCGACCTTGACCTCTAAGTCAGGGGCCTTAACCCATTCTTCAATTTGGCCACAAGTGTCCTATCCTTTACCTAAAATTTGTGATTTTCTGGTTATAATTTGACACATTCGAGTGAGGGATTGGTGTGACTGATTGAAAACTGACACATTTTAACTTTATGTATTGGAAGTTGCATCTTGTACAAGGATTTATGACTCTCACTTCCCACTGTGGTTTGTTCTGAATCATTTTTCCAGTCTTCTTTTATCTTATAACTAGATCATGTAGACTACATTCCCCATAACCTAAAAAAAATGAGTAGAAAATATTAATTATTATAACATAACAAGACAAACAATTCATGAAAATTGATGACTATTAATTGATAATTGTTCTATAAACTCTATACATATATTATAACCGAGTGATTTTGAGAGTGCATTTGGTTAAGTGGTAAAATATCTATTTTTGCAGTTTTTTCCACCGGAATTCAGGATTTCAGAGAGCCAAAGAGTCATATTTTTTTTTTCAAATGTGACTCTTTACCTCACATGATAATGTTTGGTTAGGGGTTTGAGTTATGGATTAGATCTTTTCGATCTAATTTTTTTTATAATAAATATATATATACCTTGGGTGATGAATGCGAAGATGAGAAGGAGGCAAAAGAGTATGCAAGCATTTGATGCCATTTTTTTATCTTTGAAGTTTTATTTATGATTGGTTGCTGCTTGAATGTGATATTATTGAGTATTTATAGGGAGGTATTTATGCTAATTTATATAGTTGCAAATTTATGGAATTTTATGAGATTATACGTTTTGATAGTTTGGTCAATATCTTAGCTAAGTTACTAAAATAGAAAACTTTTGGTATGAAAAATTATAAAATATTTTTATCAAACAAAAAATTATAAAAGATTTAGGGTTATTTACTTACCAAATTAAAGTTTGTTTTGTTTAAAGGGCTTGCCCTTAATGTAGCTTAGCACCATGTGGGGAGTTCGAATCCCCACTCGCTCCAGCTGGAGTATTTAGGCTATGAATCGGGCATTGTCGATCTAATTATTGACAAAAAAAAAAATCTTTGGCCTAAAGGGTTATTAATTTGGTCATAGTTTATTGACCTTCAAGTTATTGATTATATAGTCAAAAAATATATATTTAATAAGATAAATCCAAAATTGAATATATTAGGGTAAAAGTAATAGTTATAAAGTAGAAACAGGTAAAAATATAATTTAATATATCCTAAAATGCGCTGGTACGAAATTATGTCATCGGTTAGATTTAGAAACCAGATCTTGTTTTGGTTTGGATCATCATCTTATTTAGTATTGGTCTTGTTCTTTAGCCCATGACTATTGTTTTATTTTAATCTCAGCCCACAGGGTTTTGTTTACGTAATCAATCCTAATTTCACGCGTCCTGTCTTTTTTTTTGCCATCAAAATTTATTTATTAAACTTATCAATAACAACAAAACAGGTCAAGTACAACAACATATCAAGTACAACAAAAGATTACAAGGAATCTTAAGCATAGTACTATATGTTATGCACCGGACGACGTGTCTGACGATTAAAATAAGTTGGTGGACACTTATGATTCCTCCAATATTTGCTGTAGAGAAGCTTAATGTCGATGAATTAAAAATTGTCAGAGAATTTATCCGAACAACGAACCTGTTTGCTCAACACAGATAACTAAATCATATAAAAAAGGCCATCAACTATCAATCCATCTCCAACCGGTTGCTAGAGATTCCTGCAAACACATATAAAAGGAGATCGATGAAAAGGGAGTCCACGACCGATTGTCTTACTAATTTAAGCTCTAAAACTAAGGAAGAACGACAAAAGGCAAGTAATTTGAGCATATAGGAAGAACCTACGAACATAGGCATTTTCCACACGATGACCCGTTTTGAGATTAATAGAAAAGATGTGGTAACTCCAAGAAAACAAATCATCGAATAAACCACACTAACCACAGAAAACCTAAGATAGTTTTCCAACACGGAAACCGACGAGCCAAAAGCTCTCAGAGATTTACCGACAAAAATATCGGAGAAAAATGAATTGAAACACTAAAGATAACATACAAACCGATGAAATAAAGATTAAACACCCGATTAACCTAATTAAAACACCCTAAACAAAACCCCAAAAATCAAGAAACAACCCATAAAATATCCAAAAGCAGAATTTACAGATTAGATCTAAACACCTAACCACCAACCTATAAACCACCTAATAATCTAAATACCCTTGGTGGTACCTAGAATAGAAAACACCAAATCTTAAGCCTAAAAACGATCAAAGTTAAAAACCAAACTTGAACTAAGAACAAAGTGTGATTTTAAAGAGATTAGAAGATATCGAACCGAGAGTGAGAGATAGTTGGGACAAGAGAGTAACAAGAGAGAAGAGATTTTACAGAGATTGAGAATAAGAGTTTTCTCTTTCTTGATTCATAAACATGTAGAAGAGAGTGTATATATACACTTGACTATGCTAGGGCTTTACAAACAAAGATATTACATAACATGACAAAAACTCTCAAAGAGGAAAGAATCTTTGGTCGCGGCTCAAGATCCGAGGAGGGTTGAAAGTGACATGACATAAATGGCTCCTTCCTTATTTGCAACATGTGATCTTAGACTTTGTAGTTTCAAATCTCACCAACGGTTGTAACACATCAACACAAAATGATCATTTCCTTGCATCACACTTAAACTTTAGTTTAACACTCCCCCTCAAGCTTGAATCCGCAATGAAACATTAAGGACAATCTTGAAAGTTGTAACTCCCCACCTCATTAAAAACCTTAGTGGAAAACCCACTTGGGACAAAACCAACTAAAGAAAAAAGAGTATGGATCATGGTCACGGCTTAGGTAAGTCTATTAACCCAAGCTTTTATTGATCAAGACCTATCAGGGCCAACAAACTACATTTGGTCAAAAGAATAAGTGATCGGGTCACAGTAGGCCGCGGCCGACCTTGGTCGGGTCGCAGGACGGGTTGCAGGACGGGTCACAGCAATACCACGGACGTATCGCTACGTACCGTGGGTCAAAGTTCAGAAACATCATGGGCAAAGATCGAATGTACCACGGGTCGAGAAATGTGTCCGTAGGCGTATCACCGAGTGGTCGAGAGAAGGTGCCGCAGACGTATCAACGAGTGGCGAGAAAACACGCCCGTGGGCGATAAAACATGTCCGCGGGTTATCGCTCGTGGGCGAAAAAACACACCCGTGGGCAAGAATCACGTACCGCTGAGGGATGGTCAACGGCCGAGTAAAAAGTCAACGAAACCAAAAATGAGAGTTTGACTTTTTCGAGTGTTGAGGACCATCTAAAAGACCTTGTGGATTCAAAAACAAAGCCCCAATAAGCCAATGTGTCGTTAGAGACCAAGGAGACTAAAGGAATCAAGTGAAAGTGACCCCTCGTCCTTATGTTGAGAGGGGACCACAAATGTCACTTTCACTCCTTTGAAACCGAGTGAGAGATGAGTGGCTAGGGTTTTCTACTTATGCTCTCTCATTTGTTTCTTATTTAAGCCATGTAATACACACATTGAATGTTAAGTTGGATGAATGAAAAACCTTCTTCATCTCATCTCTTCTCTCTTTCTCGCATTCTCTACTTTCTTTATATTATGATTCCGCAAATCTAACATGGTATCAAAGCTTTAGATCCATAATCTCTTAATCTCTCACTCTCTAAAACTCTTTCTCTTTTTATTCTCACCATTCTCTCGGTTCTCTTCTATTCTCTCGGGTTTTCTCTCTCTTTAACTCATGGAGCACGCCAAATCTCTTTACATCTT
>WJSH01001184.1:10356-21258 GCA_009757365.2 Lepidium campestre | reverse complement strand
CTTTGGACCTCACCCATTACCTCAATCGATAACTATAAACACTATGTTGTTCTCGTTGATCACTACACCAAATATACATGGTTCTATCCTCTCAAAACAAAATCACAAGTCAAAGAAGTTTTCATACCCTTTAAGAACCTTGTTGAGAACTATTTCAATCATCGCATTAGCACTATATATTCTGACAATGGAGGAGAATTTGTCGCCTTACGGTCGTTTCCCTCCGAGTTTGTCATTTCACATCTTACCATTCCACCTCACACACCCAAGCACAATAGAGTGTTTAAGTGCAAGTACCATCATGTCGTCGAAACCAGACTCTCTTTACTCACACACGTCTGTATACCCCTAACCTACTGGACCTATGTATTTGCTACAACCACTTATCTCATCAATCGCCTACCCACAAAGAATCTAGCAATGAACTCACCCTATCAACGCCTCTTTGGAACCACTACTAATTACTCAAAACTACGTATATTTGGGTTACTCTGCTTCTCATAAATTTGCTCGGATCAACATCACAAACTCGAGAATCACTTTGTTCCATGTGTTTTTGTAGGATACTCACCTACTCATAGTACATACATGTGCCTCCATGTCGACTCTAGCCGCCTTTATGCCTCTCGCTATGTCATGTTCCATGAATCAACATTCCCATTATGTCATCCCTCGCCTCAGATGGCTCCTTCCTCCACCTCTCAAACATAATATCCCTTAGCCAAACCATCACAGTCTTCTTGATACTCGTATAATTTTTACCGCTCATGTCTTTCAACATAGCTTCCCCGCTAGCTGATCTTCACCGAATAGTCTGCCGGTGAAAAATCATGAAGATATCTCCGACAATCATGTCTCATCGTCACCTCCCTTTATAGCGCTAAGATGTAAAGCCCTACTCCATATAATGGGTCTTTATTTAGCCAATCACTTAACATGTTGGCTCTTACTTCTATTTCAGGTCCACAAGCAAAATAACCAAATAATTCAACTTCTTTATAGCCCACTAATGCAGGCCAGTAGAAGATGAACCCAACATCACTACTCAGTCCAACAATGATCCTCCACAAACTCAATCCTCACTCAATCAATCCATGGTTATCACAGACGCGCGCACCTTCAACAACGTCGACCAAAACTCACCAAATGCAGACTCGCCGAAAGAACTAAATCGTTAAGTCTAATCCCAAATTTAATATATCTGCTTTCAAAACTCATCAAATTCCGGTCGAACCACGCACAATCGCACAAGCCTTGAAGGATCGACGATAATGTCTATCTCTCTATGAGGAGATGAATGGTTTTGCTCAAACTGGTACGTTCTATTTGGTTCCTAGACCTGCTAATCAAAATGTGGTTGGATGTAGATGGTTGTTCAAGAACAAATTTTTACCAAATGGTGAGCTTGGAATGTGTAAATCTTGTCTTGTAGCCAAGGGTTTTACTCAACAACACGGCCGATACTATATCAAAACTTTTAGTCATGTGATAAAATCTACAATAATTCGCCTTTTTTTTAATGTTGCTGTCTCACGAGCCTGGCCCATTCTGCAACTTGACGTCAATAATGCATTCTTCCAAGGATATCTTACTGAAGAAGTCTACATGGAAACACCACTGGGATTTGTTGATCAAGATCATCTGGATTATGTGTGTCGTTTAAAGAAGGCAGTTTACTGCCTCAAGCATGCACCAAGAGCATGGTACAATGAGTTACAAACAAATCTCTTAAGTCTTGGGTTCAACAACTCTCTTGCCAATATGTCACTCTTCGCACTACAGAGAATTCTCACTTAGCTTGCATCAAGATTTTCCATTAAAGACCTTGAGGATCTCAACTATTTTCTTGGTTTAGAGGCACATCGAGCAAAAGATGGACAACACCTATGTCAACGAGAGTATATCTCGGATTTACTCCACAAACATAACATGGTGGATTCGAAACCAGTAAGCAGGCCTAAGGCAACTTACTGAAGCTCACTCTCACCTATAGAAATCCTCTTCCAGACGCAATAACATATCACAAACTTATTGGAAATCTCCAATATATAGCATTCACTTGCCTGGACATAGCTTACGCAGTGAACCGCCTCTCCCAGTTCATGCACGAGCCACGAAGTGATCATTGGCAAGAGTTCAAGCGTATCTTACACTACCTCAATGGCACAGCTTCTCATAGAATTTTATTCTCAGTCCAAAACAATATGTCTCTACATGCATATTTTGACACTGAATGGGCTGGCGATATGGATGACTATGTCTCCATAAATGGGTACATCGTTACTTGGGTCACACACCAGTTTCATGGTCATTTAAGAAGCAAAACGGAGTGGGTCAGTCATCAACAGAAGCTGAGTACATAGTTGTTGCAAATGCATCAACTGAATTACGATGATTGCCAACATCTTAACAGAACTTCATCTCAAGCTTCTGGCAACATCCATCATTTACTGTGACAATATCAGAGCAATGTTTTTGTGTGCCAACCCAGTTTTTACTCATGCATGAAACACATTGCTCTCGACTATCATTTCATAAGGGGTCAAGTACAAAACGTCATACTCCAAGTCTCACACATCAATACACACGATCAATTAGCGGATGGTCTCATGAAACCTCTTCTTTGAGCTTGTTTCATGGACCTTCGTCACAAGATTGGTGTAGGATCAGCCCCACCATCTTGTGGGGGCGTGATAAGGAGTTGATTACGCTATATCATTTACTTCATATGATTGCATATCTCTTTGTTATAATAGTTGCCCTTCTTGTGTTAACCTAGAACCTTCATCATTTTTGTATATAATTGATATACATGAATTTTAGCCATATTTTATATCTGTTTTTGCATTGGGTTAGTCACTTAAGATTTATTTATTCTTATATTTTGACTAATAACCTGCATATTCTTCATTTTAGAGTCCTAGAAGTGTTGTATCGCATTCTTGCATGTTTTGAGTCATTTTAGGTGATTTGGAGCTGATTTGGAAGCTTGGAGTGTTGGAGGCGGATCCGAGAGAAAGTGATGCAAAGAACGGAGCAAAAAGGAGGAGACCGATCGGTCCCATATTTAGGACCAATCGGTTCTGATGCGCATGAGAATTTTCCAGACTTGTTTTTGTTTAGTTGGGTCTAATTGTTTAAGGTCCAACTCGTTTTTAGGGATCAAGAAATAATAAGTATAAAAGGGGAGAACATCCACATCTCATCCCTAAGCCTCCTTTCTCCTTTTCTCTTTGGACATCTCTCTTTTGGAGATCTATCTATTTCTTTTTCTCTTGCACTTTTCATTCTTTTGTTGGGTGATTTTTCTTCTCCCTGGATCTTCTTGTATTCTACATTGGAGAAATTTTTCTAAACCCTATTATATTTATTCAGTTTCACTTATTCATGTCTTTCTCAATTGCTATTGTTTGTGTTTGTGTTGATTTCATTATGTGTGAGTAATTCTCAAATCAAGTTTAGAGATTTTCTAGGGTTTGATGAATGAATGAATGGAAGCTAGATAGAGATTATTTTAGGGTTCTTCCCCTCTTGTAATATTAATGTTTAAGTTGAATTGCCCATTTAGATTTTGATATCTAGGTTGTTAATGCACCGAAAGTGATTGTTTAATAGCCTGAAAAACTAATTGGTGAGCAATTGTCCTTAGACTGCAGAAGTTGATCTAAGACATGTTTGTGAACATATCAAACCTGATTATAATGCTTGTCCAGGACTTTTAGGACCAACGGAAGTTAGGATTCTAGGTTGCTAGACAAAGTAGTTGATGCCACAGAAGTGGATTAGCTATACATTGTGTGCTTTGAGTTTAAGACGGTTTTTATTGTTCCCTGAATAATGCTTGAATTCATCATTCTGATTTCCTGAAGAATTTCTCTGAACTTGATGCTTTTAATTTATTGAATTTAATCTCGTTTATTTCACTTCTTGTTACTTGACAAACCAACAAACTTAATTTTCTTAGCTTGAATGTTAGTCGAATAGATTGATAGTGTGACTCTTAATCTCTATGGATTTGACCCTTAGATATACTACTTTTATTGTTGTGCACTTGCAGTAGCAATTGATAGGGTTTAAAACTCGTTGTATCAAATTTTTGGCGCCATTTCCGGGGACCAATTACGTCGACTTTTGATCTAAGACTGAATTTTAGTCTAAGATTTGTTTTTCTCACTTTTTCTTTTTGATTTTCTTCTGTGAGACAGGTTTATGACCAGAAGAAGTCAAGGCTCTGAGAATCTCTTGATCATAGACAACGCAGAACTTGCAAGACTAGAGAGAGAGCATCGCAGAACGCGATCAACCGCAATAACGATGAGTAACGCTCAGCTAACTCTGGTCCAGATCGACAATGGTGACCATCTGGGTCACGAAGATGTTATTGCTCCAGACGTTGCAGCTGAGGAGATGCTGAGACATCAACAACGTCAAAGAGATGAGCAAA
Source organism: Lepidium campestre (assembly GCA_009757365.2). Lineage (NCBI taxonomy): Eukaryota > Viridiplantae > Streptophyta > Magnoliopsida > Brassicales > Brassicaceae > Lepidium > Lepidium campestre. The sequence goes on along the minus strand of WJSH01001184.1, from coordinate 16,814 downwards.
ATCAGGCGAATCAGCGCCAGGATCAGCAACACCCGCGTGTTCAGCATTTGCCACGTCGTGTCATAGGTGCCATGGACACGCCTCATCAGTTCTATCAGAACCGATCTGCCATTCGTCCACCAGCTCCTTAGAGGCAGGATTATGAGATCAAGCCTCAATTGATCAATCTTATTAAGTAGTATTAGTTTCATGGATTGCCTTTTGAGAATCTGATGGACCACGTTGAGTCCTTGCGGACTACATCAAGTGCAAGTTGTTCCACTTCTCTCTTGCTGATAAAGCGCTGAGATGGCTGAGATCTCTTGAGCGTGGATCACTGCAATCCTGGGATGAAACTAGAGCTGCATTCTTGGACCATTTCTACACTAAGTCCAAGATAACTGCGATGAGAAGCAAGATTACCACCTTCCAACAGTGATCCGGTGAGTCCTTTTGTGAGGCATGAGAGAGACTCAGAGAGTACATGAGAGACTGCCCACATCATGGGTACAGCGATGAGCAAGTTCTCAACATCCTTTATGGGGGAGTTGATCGAGATTATAAGAACTCTCTCAATGCAGCTAGCAATGGGAATTTCATGACGAGAACTGTTGAAGAAGCTTACACACTAATCGAGAACTTAGTTTCTAGTTCTAGTGTTAGTTGTCCAAAGTACGACCGTGAGGTGCGAGTTAATAGTCGTGAGACTAAGAGGATGGACGAGCTAAACGCCAAGTTGGACATGTTGCTGAAGGCACACTAGTGTGGGGTGCAACAATGTGATAAGTCAGAAGATATTGCTTATGCTAATGAGTTTCAGGAGAATTTTGAGGAGCAACAAGATTTCAACTATGTCACTAGACAAGGTTTCAACCAGAACAGGGGGTATAGTCCGGGTAATCTTTCCTACAGGAGTACTAATGTTGAGAACACACATGATCAGATTTATCCATAACAGGTAGGAGCTCAAGTTTCACAGTTTCAGGGCAAGACGTTCGTGCCATATCAGGGTTTTCAGAAGAAACTTTTCGTGCAAAACTCGGGTTCGGGAAATTTTCAGAAACCGTTTGTGCAAAACTCGAGCACAAATTTCAGGCCTTTTCAGCAGCCTCCGATGTAGCAGTTTCAGCAGCTTGCAAGCTCTTCAAACAACTCACAAGATAAGCTTAAGGCTTTAATGCAACAACTTCTTCAGAACCAGCAGAAGTCTTCTCGGGAAATCAAAGAAAATAGTCAGGATCTTAATGCAAGGGTTGATAGCATGTACCACGATCTGAACAACAAATTTGAAGCAGTTAGTGCTCATGTAAAGAAGCTAGATACTCAGGTTGCTCAGACTGCTGAAGCGATTGAGAGACCTCAAGGGACCTTTCCAGGGAAGGTGGAGAAAAACCCAAAGGAGTATTGCAATGTCATCACCTCCAATGATGAGAATGAGAGAGCAATAGAGGAAATTGCTAGACTACTCTATGGGGAAGATTATAATAGTTGGGTTGCTGAGAACAATGTGCAAGAGAGCAAGAACACTGAAAACTTACCCGACAGACCCGAGGAAGTTGAGCACAATGGCGGCAAGGGATTGGTTGTCGAGAATGCTGAGAATGTAGCGATGATTGCAGAGGGGCAGAAGGAGACACCTATAGGAGTTCAGGGTAAGAAAGCCAAATATGTAGAATCTCCTCCTTATGTGCCACAAATTCCTTTCCCTGGTGTTGTCTACACAAAGGCTCAAAAGAAGGTCTTCTCTAAATTCAAGGCAAACATGAGTGAGATTGGAGTCCCTATACCAAAAATGGAAGGCTTGTTCGAAGTTCCAAAACAAGTGAAGTTCATCAAGGCGGTTCTTGATAATCGAAAGAAGGTTGAGGAGATGATGGGGTATAATAATGTGAACGATACTACTCTTCCTGAGCCCACATTGCTGCCTAAGTTAAAAGATCAAGGTCGGTTTACTATCCAATGCACTTTTGGTGAGGTAAGCTTTGATGATGCTATTTGTGATTCTAGTGCTTATGTGAACGTCATATCCCTTGAATTAGTGAAGGAACTAGGGATTGGAGATATGAAGGGTCATTTGACTTCTATTTCGTTTGGTGATGCTTCCACAAAGTACCCGATTGAGAGGCTTGTTGACTACCCACTCAAGGTTGAGAGATGTCTAGTTCCAACAGATTTCACGGTTCTAGAAATGAAACAAGACTGTAAGGAACCACTTATTTTAGGAAGACCATTCATCAACACTGTTGGAGCAGTTATTGACTTCCTCAATAACAGACTGATCCTTGAGAAGGTCAACAAGAAGATTTCATATCCGCTCAAAGTATCCAAGTATGGCTTTTGTGGTGTAATTGGTTTTGAAGAGGTTGGAACAAAGACTCCACATATTGAGACTGAAAATCATGACAAGAGGATGCTTCCTAGGGAGTTTGTTGTTAATGATCAAGTGTTGTTATCTAACTCACGTCTGAAACTTTTTCCAGGGAGGTTGAGATCTTAGCGGTCCGGTCAATTTACTATCAAGGAAGTGAGACCATCTGGAGTTGTAGCATTGTTGGATGTTGCAGGAAGTGATTTTGTAGTTAATGGTCAACGCCTAGAGCCATATTTTGCGGATACTGTTGTCACTGAGGGGTGAAACCATTCCTCTTGGTGATCTGCCAGCTATTTAAGGCAGTAAACAAAGTCGAGCTTGAGACTTTAAAGAAGCGCACTTGGGAGGCATTTCCATGTTTATCTTTGTGAATAGTTTTATTTCATTTTGCTTTTTGATTGTTTTCTAGTGTGTTGGGCACAAGTTGTTTTAGGAAAATCTCTAGTGGACAAGAATTAAGCTTTCATTTGTTGGACGTATAGGAGAATGATCGATCCGGTCTTTAGGACCGATCGATCCCAAAGGTTTCACTCGCGACAACAAAGTAAGAGACCGATTGGTCCGCATCTAGACCTCCTGGTCCGAGTGCCAAGTTACATTTCTTTTCGTCGGTTTTGGTTCAATTTAATTCACTATTCTGATCCAGATCCAGTTTATGAGCGGGAAGAAGCCTACACCTCTGATGTCTCCACTCCTTAGAGGTAACAAGTCACCACTTTTGTAAATATGCATCACTTTTCTTTATTTTGTGTCTTCTCTTCCTTGGATTTTCTTTCACCGAGACGATACAAGTTACTAACCACACCTTTCCTTTCTTTTGTTTTGATTTTTTGAGTCATTTTTCAATTTTTCTTGAGTTAGTTTTTTATTTTTGGGATTTTGTTGAGTCAAAAACATGCAGTAAATCATAATTTTTCGAGGAATAACCACGTTTTCAAGGATTTAAGTGATCATTGATCTGAGCTTGACATACTTCAAATACTATTGGAAAACCTAGAGACTCTGCAACTTCCCAACGTTACCCATGTCCCTTCAAGCTTTTGAAAGATCCAATGCCGATTTCGCACCTAACATGACTTCACTCTCTTGTCTTGGGGCTTGGAAATACATTAGATCGGGTTCTTCTCTCAGTCCTGAAAGATTTATTTGTGTGAGTGTGATCCCCCTCTCTTAACCTTTCAAGTTAATGCATGCTTAAAAACATGATGACTGGAGCCCTATGATCAAAAGAACTGAAAAAATGAGATGATTTTCTTTGAAGTAAAAGGATAGGAAAATTTCATGCGACCCCATTATTTTACTTGGAGAAATGATCACGCAAAGGTGAAAGCGGGGCCTAGGAAAAATTTCCATGATGCCATTATTGCTTTGCCTTTGAATTACCAAGGGGAAACCGATAAAAAAAATAAAATGATACCCTAGAAGAGTAGGGAGAAATCGGTTGCCAAATTGGAAGAATGAGAGGAAAGGGATCACCAGGAAGATAGTATGTGTGTTCAGGTTGTGACTGAAGGAGAACCCAAGTGTTCAATGATCAATATTCTCTCGATGAGACCGCACCTAATATACATGAGATCGGTATTGGCGAATTCAGAGGTCTTGATTGGGACTGTGGAGTTTTGTTTGTGACATTTGCAAGGTCTGAGGGAAATACAAGGTGGTCTCAAATCTATCAAGTAAGTTTTCGTGTGGCTTACTAAAGTTTATGGTTATGTGGTATTCTGATGACGAAATGAGTTCGTTGTGTTTTCAAACCTTTCTTTCATTCTTTGTCTTTCTGTTTGTTTGAGGACAAGCAAAAGGCAAGTCTAGAGGAATTGATATACATGAATTTTAGCCACATTTCATATATGTTTTTGCATTTGTTTAGTCACTTAGGATTCATTTATTCTCATATTTTGACTAATAACTTGCATATTCTTCATTTTAGAGTCCTAGAAGTGTTGTATCGTATTCTTGCATGTTTTGAGTCATTTTAGGTGATTTGGAGCTGATTTAGAAGCTTGGATTGTTGGAGGCGGATCCGAGAGAAAATGTTGCAAAGAACGGAGCAAAAAGAAGGAGACCTATCAGTCCCATATTTAGGACCGATCGGTCCCGATGCGCATGAGAATTTTCCATACTTGTTTTTGTTTAGTTGGGCCTAATTATTTAAGGTCCAACTCGTTTTTAGGGATAAAAAAACCCTAAGTATAAAAGGGGAGAGCAGCCACATCTCATCCCTAAGCCTCCTTTCTCCTTTTCTCTTTGGACATCTCTCTCTTTTGGAGATCTATCTTTTTCTTTTTCTCTTGCACTTTTCATTCTTTTGTTGGGCAATTTTTCTTCTCCCTGGATCTTCTTGTATTCTACATTGGAGAAATTTTTCTAAACCCTATTATATTTATTCAGTTTCAATTATTCATGTCTTTCTCAATTGCTATTGTTTGTGTTTGTGTTGATTTCATTATGTGTGAGTAATTCTCTAATCAAGTTTAGGGATTTTCTAGGGTTTGATGAATGAATGAATGGAAGCTAGATAGAGATTATTTTAGGGTTCTTCACCTCTTGTAATATTAATGTTTAAGTTGAATTGCCCATTTTGCTTTTGATATCTAGGTTGTTAATGCACCGAAAGTGATTGTTTAATAGCCTAAAAAACCAATTGGTGAACAATTGTCCTTAGACTGCCGAAGTTGATCTAAGGCATGTTTGTGAACATATCAAACTTGATTATAACGCTTGTCTAGGACTTTTAGGACCAACGGAAGTTAGTATTCTAGGTTGCTAGACAAAGTAGTTGATGCCACATAAGTGGATTAGCTATACATTGTGTGCTTTGAGTTTAAGACGGTTTTTATTATTCCCTGAATAATGCTTGAATTCATCATTTTGATTTCCTGAAGAATTTCTCTGAACTTGATGCTTTTAATTTATTGAATTTAATCTTGTTTATTTCACTTCTTGTTACTTGACAAACCAACAAACTTAATTTTCTTAGCTTGAATGTTAGTCGAATAGATTGATAGTGTGACTCTTGGTCTCTGTGGATTCGACCCCTAGATATACTACTTTGATTGTTGTGCACTTGCAGTAGGAATTGATAGGGTTTAAAAGTCGTTGTATCAATAATTGTGTGTATTATGTTATGCAATATAATGAGAAACACTTCTTACACAATTTATTTTCTTCGTCTTCAGCTTCATATTTGTTAAGTTGTTCCATATTTCTTTACCTTATTCAAAATTGATATAGATGTCAAACAATTTCTCAGACAGATGCCTAATAATGTGACCTCGAAAAGTTTGATTATGATCTTCAAATGTGCCTTTCCATTTAATGGGATCCTCGACCGTAGCATCAACAACTAAGTATGGTCTAGATTTGGTTGTTGAGTTTTTGGCTAAATACACCAAGGATAAAGGGAAGATGATATTCTTTGATATGTTTCAGATGGCTAAACTCAATGACTCGTCTCGCACTCAAGCAGTTGAGCCGGACTCAAGAGGTTCACTTCCGCAACCTTCCCTAGTGAATCATGAGGACATACGAGCACTCATCAAAGCGTTCTAGAGGATCCATAGAGAAACAAGCTATAAATTTAATTTCTATGGATTCTTGACTCAACCAGTTAAGTCCTTCGAAGTTAAATCAGCCCAAACGAAGCCCGGAGCTGAAAGTTATGAATTTTAGAAGTTGATCTTTCTGCGCTAAGGCTTTTCGTGCATCAACGCCAAATATCAAGCAACACATCCTAACTCAGATGCGCCCTAGACTTATTTTAGACTTATTTCTTGCTTCTTTTAGTCATGTTACCGTTGTATAACACTCTAGAGTCGAGTCTTTATAAGCTCAACTCATCTCTTTGTGTATACCAACCATTATCGAAGTTCTTGAGTAAAGATTGTTTATTTTCAAGCTTGAGTCTTGAGTCTTGTGAATGAGTCATTAGTCTCTTTTCTCAGTGGATTACAGTGTTTGTGAGATACAAAACCTCTAGTTCATCCATCGATTGAGAGAGTCAATCAACCTATCCATCGCAACAACCCCGTTCGTTGTTCTTGCGAGAATCAACTCACCAAGGTCTTCCCACAAGTTCTCATCCGTTAGATCTCTCCTCCGAGGTCCC